>CABFOQ010005195.1:53052-82837 GCA_900660455.1 Gephyroberyx darwinii | reverse complement strand
CATGGGCTCTATTTCCTCTCAACATTAATAATACTCGGGAGCATTAAGGCATGTAGCAAAAGCAGATGTATTCCTCCCCAAGCTGATTCCACTTGTATGCATTTCCTCAACCCCCCCATCCAGTCCTGAGGCGAAGCATGATTACCCGATTTTAATGAGATTTTTAATGTGATTTTTTTTTCAATCCCTGCAAGACAATCCAGCTCTCTTTTATGTACACAGTGTAGTTAATGTTTGCAGTCTGATAGTATGTAAAGAGAACACATGTTGAAGTGCTCCTTTTTTTTTTTTTTTTTACTTGTGTAGGGCAGTGTTCTGCTTCTTACCTCTTGTGTTTGCTTCTTGTCAGGTGTTCACTTCCTCTGGGAAATGAAATGAAGTAGGTGTGCGGTCTGGCCTATAGCACTTCATCGTTACGGCTGAACACCTCTTTGGTTTTCTCTTCGGTAGGCCACTGATGCATGCCGATACTTATGCACACAGACACACACACAAATGTGCACACTGCGAAAGACAGACACACACACAAACTCATACTTTTGCATCATTAACATCCAGGACAATGAATTAATTCATTCAGCCGCAATGGTGTTACTGATGTTCTGTCAGCCCACCTAAAACAATTCAGACTGGTACTGGCACTTTTAGAGCTCTGGTTATTTCGATTTATTGATATTTATTGATTATCTATCCAGATTCACCATTGTTTAATACGTATGGTGATGCTGGTGAAAAGGAAGGCTTTTTGCTCACCTATTTTTGCCACGTTGTTTCAAGTTCTTCCCTGGCTAAACATGATAAAAAATGACCATTTCTTTATTCATGCTTCATTTGAAAGGAAGATAAAAATGTTATCTTCAGCATAAAATTGTGCGGCTTAATATGATATTCTTTGAATGATGATTGAAACAGAAGGTGGTGCTCACGTGACTGAAGCAGGCAGTAGTTTGAAGAAGTGTGGTTAAGATAAGGGCATGGAGGTCGGGGTGGCAGATGGGCGTATACACCTCACTTGAATTCTGGCTATCAGGGTTCATTTCCTGACTCAGACAAAGATATTTTCTGCTGTGAGTTAAGTGTGCAGTTAACCATGACAAAAACCATACCCTGATCTTCACCAAATTGTTTTACGTGCCAAACCTTAACCTAAGTTGTAGTTGCCTGAACCTAACCCAAAACTTACCCTACCCTTAAGTTGTTTTAGTGCAGTCATAGTATGCTGTAGGCTGGCCATGTGTAGATATAGTAAAAATCAAGGGTGCATTGAAAACGTTTGAAATTATACAAACATGAGAAAGCGTGAACCTCTATGCATTTATCCTAGAAATGCCTGTGGTCACTGTTAGGGTCTCATTTCATACCTTCCCCCAACAATGTACCTCCGTAGTCACATGGTGCGTTACTGTGTTAATGTGTTGTTCTCAGGAATCTTTAATGCAATCCTGAAGGGAAGGAAGTATCCCCTAGAGAGCAGCTAACAGAGTGATGCCTGCAGTTATTAACCATAATAAAAGGTACACACTCCCTATGGCACACACTATGGGAGGGATAAACATTGCTCAGGTTTATCGATCAGATGAAATCCCTTCGACATCTGGCTCCTAATGAAGTTGAAAATTGTGGGATTTTGCTGGAAACTGCTTGTTGGGTTTGTGCTGTGCATTCTTAAAAACTACTGAATGCTTTAGTCTGTCTGGCCTATGAGGTTCAACGATGCGGTTAGGTGAACAGTATGCCCCCACATTCAAATTATAGCCCTTTAGCTCACGGTGAAATTGTGTGCGTGTCCAAAATGTGTCCTGCGAAGATGAGTATCTCAATGATCAATCTTCCAAACCAATTTTCTTTGGGTTCAATTTAGGTTATTGATTGATAATATGAGTTCACACTGAAACTGGGGAACTGTTGTTTGCACAATGGTCTTTGAACCAGACTGTGTAATAAGAAGCCCTGTACAGTAGCCTCACTGTTGGGGTGCCAAGGACTTGTTTGCTGGGAACTTAGCCTTTCCAAGTACTGTGTCTGCCTCCACATTTCCTCCACTCTTTTCCCCAGTTTTCATTCCTCGACGGTGGGGTCATGGTGCACTCCAAAGCACGTGTCAACCCAAATAACGGTGAGAGACGACAGACCCTCAGCGTCCAATCCACGTGTTAGCCTCATTTTTTGGACGAGACCATGACATCATGGTCTCGGCGAATGAAGTTGGCCTCCATTTCAGCTCACCTATACTGGTTCCCGTTGCATAGACAGCAGCTGTTCCCAGCCTGTTTTTGAATGAAACCCAGAATTTCCTCTTTGTGTTTTTTAGCTCACGGTGACCATGTGCTTTGGCAACAATCAGAGCAATAAAAGTCACAGGATTTTGAATTTATTTTCTTGAGAAACCTTATGAGTCATTTCTAGTGGTGAGATACAGCAAGTGAAAAAGTACACCAAAATACAATGCACCATGCAAACTGGAAGAATCTGTAGTGAACCTGAAGAAACTAGAGCGGGGATTCAGTATCAACTCATTAGTGGGTGATTTACAATTAAAAATGATATTACACACACACATTAGCTGTTCAATTTCTGTGGAACCTCTCAGTCAACATATTTACACAATTTTGTCTCAATAATTATATAGATTTGGAACAAAATACATTTATAGTGCATCTGTAACATGCCAAATGACTGTGAAGAAAAGAATATTGCATTTGTTGCTCTTTAGTGTCCTAAAGATATGTAACACATTATTGATTGTTGATACTCTAAACTGAGGGTAACATCCTCTTACAAACAAAAGAAAAGGCTTTTGTATTTGTTTGTCTGAAGTTGCTGTAGCTGTTGTACGGCCGCAACTTTCATGTGAGATAGCATGCGAAAATATTATTCTCCATGACTCCAGTCAGATTTTTCCAGTATGTAACCTCGTAATTGACAAGCTTCTGCTTTGTAATGATGTTTTGGTTCATAGTTCCATGGCAGTCAAACTTACATACAGTGCAATATGTTGACATGGCTGGTAAAACTGTATCCATCAATATCTGGCTGCCCAACTGAATGTAGTCATTAGGGAACTGTGGTTATGTCTTCCACTGCTGTTTTTCAGTATGGGGACTTGGGGAAAACAAATTGCTGCCAAGACAGCTGAGAAGAGGAGAAGAATGCAGTGGGGCGGAGGTGGAGAGAGGGATGGGGGAATGGTTTGAGTAGCTGGGGGAGTGACAAGGCTGCCTATTAGGGCCACTTGTGCATAGAAGGTCGCATGTGTGTGTGTGATTATGACACTTGAAGTAAGCGGCCCATCCTCATATTGATCTGTGACTGCACTCCTCACACTGAAGGAGCTGATGCCGGAGAGCGCACACGCACCTCCGACTAAATTTCAATCGATATAGATCTCGAAATGAATATCTCTTGCAGAGTAGAATCGAAGGAATGAGAATAGAATAGAAATGCCCCCAGCGCAAATAAAACCCAAGGAAGTTCTTGAGATATTTGGAAAGTTTCTGAAAGTCAGAAGGCAGGCAGCAATGTGACACGGATCGTGATGGCTCCTGAGCACAGATTTGACATATTACATAGAGGATGATTTTCCCTCTCTGGAGCTGGGAGACACTGCAGCAAATGAACTGAGAAGCCTCCATTTATTTTCTCTCTCTGTCTAAGTCCCTCTCACTGTTTCTACTCCACTAACCTCCATTCCCCGTTCATAGGAAGCACATAGGCAGTCACATGTAAGTAACTGCAAGTTAATAATATCTATACAGTGAGACTTTTTTTGGTGACATTAAATTATTATGATTACATGAAATTACATTGGTATGTCATTCTTAAATCTAGCTCAGAAATCTGCATGCAAAAGTCAGGGTTGGGTGGTTAGGGGTTTCTCAGTCCTATGCCACAGCTTGTGAGGGAAAAAAAAAAAAAAAAGACAAGTTTCTTTGCCACAGAGGATTTCCGGGAGCTGTCATTGTGGCTCTGAGACAGCTCTGAATTTATCTGCAGGCTGTCAGTGGAATTAATACAGATAAGGGAAAAAATATGACAAAAGTTTGAAAGTCTGGAGTCGAAAGGAAGCTCTCTCACTGCCTCGTTATATTAAAGAGGAAGGCCAAAAGGGAAAAATTATATCTCTAGTGGTTTGAATTTGGAGGCTCACAGTTTGGACGATGCCCAAAGCCAATTGTATCTCTGCTCTGTCCAAACTTAATCGACACCCCGAGCACTTGGGGTTTTTAAATGTAATATTATAAAGCGCTAAAATAGTGTTTGTCACGATACATTGCCCTTTTCCCTTCTTCTCTTGTGATGGACAGTGAGCAGCTAAATGTTGGGCTTTTTTTTTGACTGTGTCTCTGTCATGTTAACATCTTGAGGCTCTTTGAGGTTTAATGGCTGCAATAAAGTGACTGTCAAGTTAAGGGGCAATGGCCTTCCCCCTTCAAATAGCAACGCAATGTTTCATTCCTAAACAAAATATTACCTATGTTCAATTTGCTGGCTAAAATTAGACCACAGTTCAAATTCATCCCAACAATCTGAGCCCTTCAGTTTTGAGAAAAATGTCTTGAAATATTTATGCTTAGCTTTCAGTGGGAATCCTCCAAGTGCTGCCTGATCACCCACTTAAATAATTAGTAGAATATTTTAACATGTAGCTCACAGCAAAGGCAGCAGCCTGTCAACATTTTCTCCTGAGGCTAGTTTTGGGTATGTTTTTCTAAGCAGATAATTCACACATCCCCACTAAATTGCCTGGTTGTTCTAGATAAAGGTGATTGTTGTGTCTGTTACCTACAGTCGCTCCAATGCAGAAGCGACATTTCACTTGGCACTCAAGCTTTTGAAACTTTCAAGCATAATATTGCCTTGGCATGTATACGCAAATACGGTATAATCTCCTCTCAGCTTTTTTGCAGATACCATGTAGCGTTGAGATTATACATAGGAACTGTTACTTGTGGCTATATGGTATTTTTTGCTTTTTTTTGCTCAACTATTAAAACACATTACAAATGATAAAACTACTAATCTGTGTGCCTGTTCTGTTCTGTGCATCAACATTATAGGATGACTTTATTATGACATACTGTACCTATGGGAGCAGTCAGTGGGTACAGGACACTATTTAGCACGTGTTATGTAATAAATGGCAAGACTTATGATCCAGTTTGTATGCTGTCCCGTGGTGACTTAGTCAGCAGATAGGTAATTGAATCGACTTTGTCACTGCAACCTCCATCTTTAGAGCGTCTGCAGGCGGGCAGATTTTTGGCAGTACATTGTAATGGTAGCAAAGGTCTATAGAAGGCTGTTGTTTTGCTAAAATATACACTCATCGCCCTAAATGTGACAGTTTCCATTGTGTATTCAGTCAAACTATTTGAACACAGCTCTGCAAAGTCCGACTTTTGTCACAGCCGCTATGCTACTTTTCAGAATACTTCCGGAAATACCGAACTGTCTCATCTGTTCTGGGAGTAACATAATCCATTATCTGAGTGCTACTGTAATCTTCACAGTGTTGAGCTAAGATGACATGACATCACTTTCAAGTTCTTATTGTCAGCAATAATTACTCCACTTCCCACAAGTTCATCTGATAGTCGTTTGTATTATTCATCTGGGTCACCCAACATGCTAACATGAAGGCTGTTCTTTTTTTGGCCAAAAAAAATAGATTTTCTTTTTTTCACATTAATATAACATCCACTTCTGAATACTTTGAAGGCAGGGTAATATCTTCCTGAAGCAAAGCAACGACCGTATATTTCTCAAAGAAGGCATTTCTTAATCCATATTATATATCTCACAGCTCTCAGATGGCGTGTTCGGAGGAGGAGAAATTGCCAAAAAAATCTATAAAATCAAATCCTATTAAAGCGCAATAAACAAGAAGACACTAATCCATCCCACGCGTGGCTCTGCCAACTCTGAGATGGGCTCTCTCTCTTCCTAAGACACTGGCTACAGTCGTCCTGAGTATTTACCAGTTGCTCGCCCACTCTCTCTCTCATCAATGTAAATTAACTGTAATTTAGGTGTTTACTGACTGCAAAGTGGGCTTGATGCTGCAAGATTTTTAGCACATTATGAGATGGTGGGAGATTTTTATTTTGATCTGTCTTATTAGTTTAGCCATATGACGCGTGTAATATATGTTCGTATAAGATTTTATACAATTTGTTCCGACCACCGAATTGGCTGAGGGGCATGTTCAGGACAACAGTATGCACACATCATACACGTTTTAGTGAGTAAAACCTATTTTGTAAAACAGCAAAATAAAAAACGATACCTTTTCCTTTGCTGTTTTTCAAATTAAACCAATCATAACAGTGATATTGGATAAAAGGAAAAACTGTGATTTTGAGCACAAACAGCTCTCCCACAAAATTGTATGTAACTATTCATTCTGCACACTGAGTGCCTTTGTGCTTGCATCAATAATGTACTGTAAGTTAAGGTTATATTCAGGAGTCCCAATAGGTATTGTTGTCTATTCTTAAACACTGAGGTGAGCTGGTATGAGGTGTAGAAGGACCCATAGAGGTCTTTACCTTGGCAGCTGTTCCTCCCAGTGAAATCACCAGGTGCCATGACACTACGGCAGCATTTAGCACTGACCCTGCAGGAACCGATGACTCAGCGTTATTGAACGACAAGGTGGTCTTCCAATAGGATAATGCCATAGTGGACATGAGCAAAGCCACCAAACCCATCTCCCATTGCATTAAGTTAATTGACTTTATAGGTGACAAACTCGTTCTGTGTTGAATGAGATGATACTTGAGTTATGGCTAATAAGTACTGAGGTTTCTTTCAAATGGCCACTATGTGCTAGGTAGTATCAAAAACACTTCACACTGCAAAATGTGAATGACAATTAACACAGCGGAAGCTCCTCTAGATTAAAATATGTCTTTTAATTGCTCACTATGTTTATATATAACAAATAATATCTCTTATATGATGATATATTGGCGAATTGGATTGTTTTCTTTTTACATTTTTCACATAAAGATCATTGATATTTACTGTAGCTTTCCACATTTTTCTTTCCAAATTGGTTTTATAGTTTTGCAACATGCAATCTGTATAAGCACAGAATATAAAGACTACTCTATATCATAGTCAGTAGTCAGAAGATGTTATGTGCCATAATTACATCTGTCATTGTGTTCTATTCTGTTCAAAACACTCATTTTAAATATCACTGTTGTGAGAGGTTTCACCCAGCATGTCACCTTCCTTTGTGTCGGTATGTTGTGCAGAGGTGGTATTTTATGTTTTCTATGTGTCATAGAATGGAGCGCTTTTTCGCAGCAAGGTAAATATTGGTCTAAATCAAATGGAATAGGCTAAATTATGGCGTGGAGATTACATAAAACAGCAAATACCTGTTATGGCTCTGTTCATTCGATTCCCTTTTGAAAGTGTTTTTACGATGTCAACCCAAAATTAGAAAAGGTGGAATGGAGTTCAAAGAATGTTCACAGCAGCCTGGGTCTTCTAGCAGGAGAGAAAATTTCCTACTGCAAGGTTCCCAGTTTTGATTAGTAGTTAAACAGAGAAATTGAAGACTATATGTCCTGTGAAAATGGGTGTTGGTACATGATTTAAAGAACCTCTGTTGTGCTACTAACTACATTTTTCCTTCTAAAAATCTTGCGATCGCACTAATCCATTCAATACCACTGCTACTGGAGATGGTGGGCACATGGTGAGTGAGACCTTTTTAAGGTAGTCACTTTGGCTCCATGCCTTGACAGGGCAATAATAGCTCTTTGATAACAAAGTATATACTTAGCCGGGGGAAATTGTAGCGCTCTGTCAAGACAGTGCGGCTTCAAGACTGTGGTTTGCATCGTTTTCTTCCTTTCTCTTAGGTTCAGCATTAATTCCTGGTTACCACCATCACACTGTGACACATTTCAATTACTTTGACAATTACATAGGCAGAGAGAGGGCGAGAGAGAAAATTGTCGGAGCAGTACAATACAACTTATGCCACATTAATGTACAGTGCCAGATGCAATTTAAAGGTTACATATGTGTGTTCTTGACCATAAATTCTAGTAATCAAGACTACTGCCATTTAATTGTGGATTCTTAATGTAATGATCCAGTGGCGTGAGGTAATTATAGAGACGGCAGCTTCCTTGCTGTCTCAGCATTATAAATATACTAGATGATAGGTTTTACAATTAGCATCTATGGGGTGGGGTCCACACATACACACACGAATGCACACACATACACACACCAACAAATGAGGCCTGCAATGATCGCCAAATTCCTCATCATCACTGAGATGAGTGAAGCTTCTGCTATACCCAGACATTAACCCGCACGCATCCACAATTTTCTCAGGCTGACACTTCAATTAGGCTAATCCTGCCTGCATACAAAATACCCCTTTCCTCCTCTCTGAACCAACGTGTGGGAGACATGCCATATTCCTGTGCTTTGCCCCTGCTCTGCATCACAATTGGAGGAGCTGTTTCAGCGGTGAAAGAGAGAAACCAGAGAGATCCGTTCCACTTCTGAGCAGAAAGACAGATGAGAGAGGGAAAATGGTGGGCAGTCAAGGGAGGGCAAAAAAAAGACAGAGAGAAGACCTGCTGTGCATTTCCTTGCGGTGCTCATCCTCATATATTCCCCAGGCACATATGAGACATGGGGGAAGCCTGCATCGCAAGCTGTTGGTATAATAGACAACTCTGTGGTGTTCATAAGGAGGCGACCACTGTCCTGGTTGGGGGTCCTAATTGTTTCAGTTGTTGTAATGCACTCCAAAAAGGCCTGTGAGAACGATGCAGCCCCAATTACCGGGGAAGGTGTTGAGGCAATCTTGAACATTTGATCACCCGGCCTCTCAGTAGATGATCATGTCAGAGGCCATTGATTTCCCCCTGTTCTTACTGCCACCGCTGCAACTGATTAGACTGAACCGCAATAGTATTGATTCCACTTGAAAACTTGCAGACAGCTTGTGAAATGGGTTTCTTTTGAATGTCTGTTATGCAAGTGTTAATCTGTTAGCTTTATATTGAGATGAGTGTATGCTAACGTTGTCACTAAGCATGGATAGATCACCACAGGAAAGGAGCTCAGCTTTTTAAAATGTGTTTTTGAATGGCAACTTTATGCTGGGGAAAAAAAGCAATTGACTATATTTCAGTACCAAGATACTGCTCATCAGAAACATGATACATTTTATTCCTGGATGAGTAAGGACCAACTACCGTAACATTATTGTTTGCAGTCTCCTCAAATGCAGTACTTATTCATAATGTATTTGACTGTGGTTTTAGACTCTGGTGATACAAGGTATATTCAGACCACACATTGAATGCATTTAAGGTATAAATAGTTCAATAGATATCAGGTGTGTACTTGATATTTACTTGATGATTACTTGAAAATTCTTTTTGGGGGGGTGGAGATTTTTGTCATTTGATTGGATGAACGCTGCATGTACATCACCATGACCCAAAAGCAGTAGACCAAACGTGGCAACTGGGTTGTACTTGGCTGATTTATTTTTGAGCGATATGAGTGATACATAAAGCATTTCCAACATAAATGCCAGTGGATGTGGTTATGATGTTATGAATGCTAACAAGCAATGGCCTGAGAAAATGTCAAAGACAGACCAGGAGCAATAGGAAGTTACACAAGCATGTCCATTTTAGTTTTAGTAACTGCTGCCATGTTTAGCTACGGTACATATCAAGACAGTGAAAAAATGAGAGACAGTTTTCAGGAGGGAATAAATTGACTGCCGTACACAGCTGCTGTGCCATCATTTTGAATGCTAGTGTTTGCTGGAGAGGGAACATAAATAAAAGTTCATAGTTTTTTATTTTGTTATTTGGGGGGTTGAATGCTATCAAAAGCAACATAATTTCAATCCATGTACAGTGATATTTCACTTTTGTAAGAGATTTTTTTTGTTCAAACTTCATATGGCCCAATGAAATATTTCTTATTGAAGATTGCGACAGATGCAAAATCACTTAAAATGTATGACACAGAACAGAGAAATATTGCCATTGGTTGGATGTGGTTATCATTACATCAGATACTCAACGCAGCCAAAGTTGGGTTGCTGTTCACAACCTCATACAGTGCTGGTCATGCTTATAAATCAGACAGAAATGAGATTTTGATCACTGTCATTCTTGTCAAGTGATGTATCACATGTAATAAAATATTGTTATTTATGTCAATTACATCACTGAATATATTCCACAGGGAGCACATTGTTTCCCTACAACATTTTCAGTGGTGACAACGTATATTTGAAATATCCCAAGACTATGAAACTTGGAATATTCATCATAACATAACAGCTTTCTTTGAGTAATACAGTAACACTGTCTCACTTTGATTCCAGCCTGCTCTGAAATTCTGGTCGAGATTGTTGCCAATCCTACTCCTTTGTTTTCTATCACCTGTCACTCTATTCTCTCAAGTGACCACAGCTGCCAGCGCTACATGTACCCTCCACCCCGCCTCCTTTTCGTCTCTCCTTCCGTTGCTCCCTCCCTGGTATCTCTCCTCCCCTAGGCGGTACACTAGGACATCTAGGCCACCAGTGGGAATACAGTAGTTAATCTCTCCTAGTTAAGTGCTCTTGTATGGCCCCGAGCAATAGCAGTCAACCATCCCCTCTTTCTTCTGCTTTACTTGCTCTCCTGGGAATCTGTTCAGCCCTGTTTTAATGTGTTATATGGGGGAAAGGAAGCCTTATTTCAAGCTAAGAGTCTTTAAGCCTGTTTAGTGTTACTAACTCTGCTAATTTTTGGATTGGAATTGTTTGTTGTCGGACCATGGCTTGTGCAGTTGTAGCTTGAAGGGACATTTTTTATGTTACACATTCCATGTTAAATAGTAACTTCACTAGCATTAAAATATATCCACCTACACGCTGTACCGTAAATCTGGGAAAACGACTCTTGTAACCAATCAAGTCACGGAAGGAGCAATACAATACTCAAAATGCAGCTTTTTTCCAGGTTCTCATCATGGGAAAAAAGGGCAACAAAAAGGCTACTTTATATCTTGGTGTAATGCCATTCTTCATTTCTCAGTCTTGCAAATTTGGTACAAATTCTCATGGCTCTCCTTGTGCCAACCAAGAAATCCAGCAGATTCCACACACTCATTAGGATGCACTTAATGAGCAATCACTTTTAATGTCACCATAAACTCATCACCCCATAGATAAACCATAGGCATGCAGGGGAAGGTGCCACTAAATGTCTTTTAAATGACATAGCAATTTCTGTGCCTCTGTTCCTTCAGGTGGGAACCCCCGCCTAGCAGGGAAAATGGAATCTACCACCGACTGCGCTGAAGGCCAGAGGCTCTTAGCCTTGCCCTTCAATAGTGGATGTGCTTTAACAACCTCCCTGGCGTAACGCAAAAGAAGTATCACAACTGTGATAGCAATTGCCACAGATGAAAAGGTGGCTCAATGGTCTTGCTGAAGCAATCATTTCAAATGCAGTGCATTCTGTCTTCTATTCAGAGTGGTCAGAATTTATAATAAATTGTTAAAAAACAGAGATAAGAGTGACTATCTTGGCCTTGGCAACACAGATGTCAGTGTTGAATCATACAGAATTCTACAAGTGTATGTACCTGCTACCTACGAGTAATGGCAGCTTGGTGAAAATTTGTCTTTTTCCAAGGGCAGTGTCCTTCACACTCCCCGTTGGCCAATTGGAATGCTGCCGCAGACTTGTGCAGTTGAACCCTCAGCAACTACGATGATTAACCAATGACATTGCAGAGCCTATGGTCAGACCAACCTACCATTTTAGCTATGCTCGTCTCATTAAAATGTTGGAGCTATAAAATAGGAAACAGAAGGAAAGTAAAATACCAAAAAGGAGAATCATAAAATAGGAAAACACATAAATGGTTAAATATTTCAATGACAATGATAAAAATAAGAAAATATCAAAAATGCTGAATTAATAAAACAATAAATGGATTAAAGCTGTGATGAGTAAGCAAAATAATAAATAAAACAAATAAATAATTCAAGTAGAGAAAAAAATATTTATTTGTATTTATTTTTATATATACTATATTTGATGCTGGCACACAATGGACAACATATGATTGACTTTGACGATCACAATAATTGAATTTGTTCAGCTGTTGTAGGTAATGTGAATGACAGACAATGTAGACTTCTATGGAACAGTATGATAGCTGCATAATACTCCTGCTGTTGTTTTATCAAATGTCAAAAGCAAAGCTGTATTGTGAACAAGACATCAAAACGATGGACAAAATGAAAGCCTTGCTAGTGTATGAGAAGCCCCTAAAAGCACTCTCTTGCTGTGAAAAAAATAGTGCCTTAAAGCTGAACTGTCTCCACTATCAGCTGAAATTATATACACCCTGACAGAGAGATGACTGTACCAGCCGGTTGAAAAAAAACCCATTTAATTTCATGACAGCTCATTTTAATTATATCCCCCCACCCACTGCCCCTCCATGAATTGGTTAAGACCACATTAGGCTACAGCATTGCATTAAAGTTTGAACTTACACTTCTTCCCCATTATATGGAGAAAGCTGAATTTTCTCATTACAGTGAGTTAGTCACAGCCACTTTCAGTTAGTGCAGCTGCCATATGAGGAAGAGTTTTATCATCACAATGTATTATGTAAGATTGACTGCAGGGTGGTGGGCAAAAAAACACGTACACACACACTGGCTATCAGCTCCTCCGTCTAAAATGGAGGAATCCTGTGCAAGGGTGGTCATGGGGCTAGAACCATTCAAATAGGCCAAAAGTGCTGATGCGTCCTATTTACCTTGTGGTAATGGATTTGTTTGCTGCCCAAACCCCCTTCCTGTCTCGAAGGAATATTGGGGGCTTAGCACCATTCACTTTCTGCTGCCCTGGCCATTTATTTTGATTAGGGGAATGAAGTCCTCCACAGAGCCATACCCAGAATAATTGACACTGTGTCCTCGGAGGTCACAAAAAATATACCCTGAGTACTTATCCCCCTGGTGAAGTGGCAGTGTATGAAAAGATTGCAGCTGAGCACTGAACTGAAGGAGCATTATTGCTTTAGGTTGCAACAAAAACCTGTCGGGGAGCTCGTAAATTATATTTCCTGTTCTTTTTTTTCAGGCTTGACAGGATAATTGATGTGTGCCGTGAACTTCAAATTGACTTATATACTATATATCTTATATTTTTCTTTTGTTGTCAGTCAATTCTAAAAGGACACTTGTGATCCTAGTGGTTTACTTTTAGGTCACATTAGGAAATGACTAAACTCCCAGCTCACCACTTATGAACTTTATAATCATATCAATTCAGAGATGATTAATACTTAATTTCTGTTTTTTACCTTCTTGTGGAGCACCATGAGTCATGTACTGTGCTAAATAAATAAAGTTTGTGAAGCTTTTTGAATTACCTGCATTCCTGAATAAATGGCTCCTAAAATATGGCCTGATCTTCATCTGAGTCATAAAAATAGATAAACACAATGTGATTTAACAAATAACCCACAAAAATGTACTTTTACATATTGAACATATTGTTCAAGCATTAAGTGTCTAAGCTGGATCCACTCAATGAAGGTGTCCTGTCATATTACAACCCTACAAAAATTGATTACCGGCAGAGACTGTTGAAGTGGAATATGCCCTGGTCAAAAGAAATTTCAGAGGACTCTGGAGAAGACTTGTTGACGCTCATAAGGCTGGAAAGGCTACAAAAGCATTTCCAAATACTTGGGCCTCCATCAGTCTACAGTCAGACAGATTGTATACAAATGGAGAAAATTCAGTACCATTGCTACTCTCCATAGGAGTGGGAGTCGAGCAAAGATCACAACAAGAGCACGCCGCATAATGGTCAAGGAGGTGACATAGCACCCTAAGGTACCAACTAAGGATCTGCAGGCGTCTCTTGAACTTTCTAACGAGTGGTGTTCGTGGGAGGATACCAAGGAGGAAACCACTGCTCTCCACAAAAAAACATTGCTGCTCGTTTCAAGTTTGCCAAAGACAACCTGGATGTTCATAAAGCTACTGGATGTTGTTTTGTGGACAGATGAGACAAAAATTGAACTTTTTGGCAAAAGGCCACAATGCTATGTTTGGAAGAGAAAAAACTGGTACTGCATATCAACAGCAAAACCTCATCCCAACCGTGAAGTATGGTGGAGGGAGCATCATGGTTTGGGGCTGCCTCAGGCTTGGATGACTTGCAATCATTGAGCGACCAATGAATTGTATCAGGAAATTCTGCAGGAGAATATCAGGGTAACGGTCCGTCATCTGGAGCTTAACAGAGGTTGGGTGCAGCATGACAATCACCACAAACACAAAACCCAAATGTACAACAGAATGGCTTGAACAGAGGAAAAGTCCTGACCTTAGCATTATTGAAATGTTGTGGCATGACCTGAAACAAGCCGTTCACGCAAGACATCCCAAAAATATCAATGAACTGAAACAGTTCTGTAAGGAGGAATGGTCCAGAATACCTGCTAACCATTGTGCAGGTCTGATCAGCAACTACAGGAAACATTTGGTTCTCACAACTGTACATCTAAGTAAACACAGCATGCTCAATTTGAGTAAATATTTTATCATATTCTCATGGGTACATGTAGAGTAATCTGCCTGTAGGGGAGCTGCTATTAATTCCTTCAACAGTTTCCCTGCATTTATTTTCATCCACACTGTCAGCAGCAAACCTAAAAATATTCTTGCTATGTCATCATTCTCATCTCAGTCCTATCTATTGAAAAAAAGAGCATGAGATTTGAAACTGATAAGAGTTTCTTGGTACTAGATTGATACCAGTTTACACCAAAAACTTTCTTGTTTTTACCCTCACGTAGTTTAGTTTCTAAAAGTGCCATGATGCGTGTCCACTCTCAGATGAAGGCGACTAAGAATGAGGTAAGCAGAGGCAGAGAGAGAGGAGGGGAAGCAGATGGCTGGCCTACAGAGGTTGAGATCGGAGGGATATTGGCAAGATGCTGAGCTGGAGAAATTAACCTTCAGAGGTTTTTACACTGCGGCAACTGTTGGCTCATGCTGGATTCCTCTCCACCCCATCTCTCTCTCCCTGTCTCACTTCCCCACTCAACCCTTGCACTGAATTCCTCTCTACCCCATCCCTCTCCATTTTTATCAATCATTCTTTTCCTACATCTTGCTCCATCTCTCCCTCTCGCCTTACTTAGTCACTTGTAGCAACTATCTCTCTTAACTCAATATCAGCTAGCTTTGTAATTATGATTATTAATGTAAGAGAGAGGGGTAATTGACCATTCCTAGATTCTGTGGGCAATCCGAAGACAGACAAAACTGAGAGTTAGCAAGAGTTAGCACACTCTCCAAACAGGCTTTTGTGCAGCATACAGTATCTTCCTTCCATTCTCCTCGCAGTTGCAGTAGTTGAAGGTCAAAGCCCCCCTTGTCTTTTGAAGCAGCCCTAATGTGATGTGCAGGCAAACTCAATGTAGCGTAGGCTACATTGTCAGCTCTTATCTGGGTTTGTCATCTCAGTTGAACTGGGAGTCTACTCGATTGAGGATCCCCATATGGATCATCATCATCGTCCTCCTGCAGGGCATGGTGCCTGTCTCTCCGTTGCGCCACAGCCTTCCCCATTCTGGCGGCTAAAGGCCCCGGGGTTCTGCTGTTTGCAGACCCATAGCTGTCCATTTAATTTGCTGCACACAGTCGCTCCACTTGCTCTGCATTGTGCCTTTAGTCTGGTCAAGCCAAGAATCCAGGAAGTGCAATGTCTGTTTACTCAGCTGTTTAGCTCACAAGTTTAATATTAGCTTTGCCGCCGGCCAGCTGTAACAGTGAATTGATGACAAGGATGTGGGCTATGTGCTTAACAAGTATGTAAAATTAGTACTGAGGTTTTGCACTTGACATTGCAACTGCCACATAGACATTGAATATGGCTAAACTGGCCTTAGTTTATTCAATAATCAGATTGAATGCACTTTACTGCACCACGCTGAAAAAATGTCCTTGTGAGGCAAATGTTTGAAATTCAATCCAAGTTATAGCTCAGGGTGGCACGCTGTGTTGCTTTTATGTGTAATGAGATCATGTTAGTTATTCAGGGTTTTTTGAATTGAAGATATTGAAAAATACTGCACGTAGAGCTACGACGATGCAATTAGACCCTTCATGTTATCCATAACAAGTTGAAAAGATGATGCATAAAAGTTTTGTAAAACCAGACCGTCCCATCATTATTGGAAGTGTAAGTGTGTTCGAGGCTAAATTCTATCTACAAAGAGGTTATGGGTGAAAGCAAACAATGAATCAATCTAAAGACTATTTCAAATATGAATACAGATGAGATGGTCATCTGAGTTTGAAGATTAGGTGTCATGATTTGGAGATGGCTAAAGCAGGTATCTCAAGATATTCCAAGAAAGACACTTCTTTAATGAAAAGACCACAAAGGAAGCATTTATTACTTTTTCAAGTCCTTGGACCAAATGATCACTAGCCTCCAACAATTATGCATGTAAGGCCATTTTCAATTAGACTAATAGGGGTCGCCACAAACCGGACTGCTCCCTCGGGGCTATACTTTTATTGTTCTCACCACCTGGAACACCTGCATTTGCATCTTGTTTTAAAGTTGGATGTGGTTCAGTTACTAAATCAAATGGAATGCAAGGAGATGGTACATATGTTAGTAAAGTGCTAGGTGTGTCAACATAAGAAAAGAACATCAAGGGAGATGGGTTGTGGAGGCTATGAGCATCAGACTGGTTTGTAGTAACATCATTTGTGCCAACAGAATTGCATGCTTTGGATGCATATTTATTCATCCGTTGCTTGATACGACTACTATTAAGGACATATTTGTTTTAATCACAGAGGCTGCTGCCTATAGAAAATGTTTCCTATTTCATCCCACCCACAGCCCTTAACAACAAAGCAGCAGTGTGCCCTAGCCTTTGTTTGGAATTGTTTCACATCAGATTCAGAATGTGGAAAATAAAGCACCAGGGGAGTGAGGCAAGCTGTCGTTAAACAAAAAAAAAAAAAAGGATAAATGAGAAATGACTTGTGTGTGGTGTTATGACTGGCTGGTTGGTTTCATCATTCTGCAGAAACTGCTGAGAGACGAGATGGAACATCTGCTCAACACATCTGAAGTGCAGTCTTTGGTAAAAAAAAAAAAAAGAAAGAAAAGATGATGACAGTAGGAGTTAGTTATTTTGTTGTGTTCTCATCTATTCTGAAGCAGACATCTGCATTGGCATGATTGCTCAAGAAATTTAGAAAATCCAATTTTGGCCAATTCCTGGCTAATTGTGGGAAACAAGATGAAGCAATAATTGCTCTTGCCATACAGCACTACAGTGTCTCTACATGTCACATGCAATTCTTTGTAAGTAGTAACATGTTACTCTAGTTTTCAGATGGGTCTATCTATTCCGTCATCCATTTTGCTTTGAGGGAGTCATGTCATTAGCATGCAGGGTAAAAAATGATTAATGTATCTTGCCTCACTATCAAAATATCTGTATACAGTTTACAGTGGTCCTTTATAGACATGTCACTTTCCATGTAGTTTGACTTTGAGCTTGTTCTGGGATATGCAATGTTTGAGTTACATGTTCAAATTTAAGGGTGGATTTACTCCAACAAAGATCAGCTGCACCTCATTCGCACACTAGTCCTACACGATATCTGCTGCACATCTCCGCACTTCGTGTAGTATGTCATTGTTTTTGACACATAATCTATATAACTCTATTTTCTGTGTATGACACAGAGGTTCCTTGGTATTTATTACATTTCAACAGCGCTATGATCTGCTGTTGTGGACAATCTAACATTTGTGAAGCTTGTGTTGTACATCAATGTTTTTCATTGTAAACTTAAATTGTGTAGCTCACGCCCAATGTCATGTAAGACAGCTTCTGTTATTTATAGTATCTTGATTTCGGAAGCTTTGATTGATATTAAGTATTGAAATATTTGATAGTGTCTTGTAATCCCATAAGGCATGGATCATTTATCATGTGATATGGAAGAAAATTTCTTTCATTTAGTGCTGAATGGCATTTTCTTTTCAGGTGCATGGACCATTTTCCGAGTCGTAACTTGGATAAATTTCCAGGCAAGCAGTTATTGACTTCCAAACAGTTCCCCGTTCAGAACGTTCTAAGAAAACGTTCGGTGGTCATAGCGATTTTAGTGTTGTTTTTTTTTGTGATTTAACTTTAGATACACAAGAAACAGAGTGGAGTTTAAAAGCCCTGGAACAAACATGGTGACAGAGTATACTTCCCACACATGGACTTCCATCCAATCCACATTTTCTGGATTGGGATTTGTGATCTGGATTGGTGCAATTATGATAATGATGAATTGGCCTGTAACAGTGTGCCAATGTATCCTGGAAAGAGACATAACTACAATTATTGTAATTTAGATATTTATGAATATTAAGCTGCAGTTTGTAACCTTCCAGGAAATAGCCGCCTCCAGAAGAGATTTGCTTGGACATTTTGAGATTGATATAATTGCATGATAAATATAGTTTTATATATATAATAGCATGATGATACAAGCATTCTTCAACCAAACTACATATAAATTTCACAAATTTCTTAAAATAGCTGGTGCCCTGGAAGAGAGAATTAAGAGCTTCAAGTTGCATTTTTTGTGTACAGTCTAGACACCAGAAATGTTGCAATAGGGCATGGCAGTGTTCAAAGATGGTGAGGTTTTTGGACATCCATTTATTGATTTATTGATGCCTCTCAATTTGTTACTGGTGCTTCAGGAGATTTCAACATCATTATAATTAGTTTTGATTGTGTGGTATAATTGAAGAGACCATTTCCAAAATACTGCATATCCATTTTATTTTTGAATTTGAAGTTATCTATTATCCATTAAAAAGTAGTGATCTTGTTTTATTTTTTGTAATGCACCATAATTTTGTATAATATTGTACAAATTGAGGTAAACAGGAGGCAGAGCTCACGTGACTGAAACAGGCAGTAGTTTGACATTGAAATAGTGTAGTGAAAAGGGCATGGAGGTCAGGGTGGTGGATGGGCTTATACGTTTGCTGTCCCAAGAGCAAAGAACTTCTCTGCTGTGACATAAGTTTTCATTTTCAGCAAAAGTTTTTCTTATTTAACCATGACTAAATACTTACCTTAACACAATTGTTTTTGTTCCATAACTTTAACCAACGTTGTTGTAGTTGACTAGTTTCATTTTGGTGCATGAGCAGTGATAGGCTATGTGGCTGGTCATGTGTACGTATCGTGCAAATCAAGGGTGCATAACTTTACGTAACATATCATACGGGCGTTGTTATCAGAACATTTAGAACAAAACAATTGTTCAATTATTGTGAAGATGACAAAAAAGACCATTGATACAAAAAAAACATGAGCCTCTATGCGCTGCTTTCCAGTCTGGTTTACCATGTAGGATTTCAGGTGCAATCTTTTTCACTTCTGAAGCAAAACACACCACAAACCTACAGCTACAGTGTAGTTTGACTGAGGATGTACCTCCTATTAGTTTGCATTCAAAGCAAGTCTGTAATTTGCAACCAACTCAAAATATTATACACAACATTTCTCTCGTTTCATTATTCAAAGTTCATGTTTGCCATTTCCTGTAATCTTATTTTAATAGTGACCTTTGGCTTAAGTGGTCTTGCTTGAGTCAGCAAGAGCACCAGAAAGGGAAATACAAAAAAAAAACACAGTGGTGACATCTCACAACGGAAAAGTAGTGCAATGGGATTTCGTGTAATGGGAATTGTGGTCTTAATTCTGAAATACCACACCCCATTTTGCCAGTAGTCTACAAAATCCATAAAAACATGGGCAACTTTTAAAAACATGGTACTTGATCTATAAAAGGTCCTCATAATGATTAATTCAACCTTTTTTTGGAATCTATTCAAATATGGTGAAGTTTAACTTTCCCTTTCACAAGAAAATTGGATTCATTTCGGACCAAGACCAGTAGGGGGTAAAAGGGCTTCATCAGTCTTGTTAAGTCAAACTGAGATGGAGGGAAACAAGTGAGACGGCGATGCATAACACTGACATTTTTTAATAGAATTCATTTATAACAAATGGAACTTGTGTCAGCAAAGAACTGATTTTCATACAGACTTCTTTCGCCACCAATGTAACCTAAGTAAGAAAATAAAAAGCACTCCTTTCATTCAGAAAAAAAACAGTTTACGCTTACAACTAATCAGAGGTAATTGTATGATTTCTTTTTAACAAGCCATTTTTTTACAATTTCATTATTTAATTTTCAGTCTATGCATCCAGACGAGAGATAGATAGAGAGAGCAGAGAACACAACGTTTATTTCTGTTAATGACACTCCAAGCTTGAATGGCGAAGCCACGAGAACAGATGGTTGGGGGGACAGATTTTTCTGAAGTCGTCTGCTGGAGTAACCATGGCATCAGAATGGATGCTCTTTTTCGCCACAAACTTTTTTTTGTCTTTTTCGAGAGTTGATACCTTTTTTGTGTTATTTACATACACACAAAGTGAACGTTTAAGGAGATTCTTATAGATGGGTTCAAGTAATATATTATTGGGTTTAGAATCAATAGGGCAGTGCATAGTACAAAGATATAGAAAGTGCAAATCTTCCTACTAGGCCAACTTTGGCCATTCTGCAATGTTTCACCATGCATATGAAAAATTAAAAAAAAGGAAAGAGATGAGATGAGAAAATAACATTGTTGATGTAGAGACTTTAACTAAGTACATAATGTAGCATTAGCCACCATGAGGTTAAATAATAGCACTTTTATATCTCAATGTTATGACAAAAGACTAAAAAAGTAATCAATTAAGCAATTGACAAAATAAAAAGACATAGCTGCTTGATTTGACAAGGGAAAGAAAGCACCTGGAATGCACATCCACAAAGCCATCAAAGAGGGTAAGGAGACGTTAACGATGCTGTTCAAAGTAAGCCTGAAAATTCAACTAAACCCCCGATCTCTAACTGTAATGTTAAAGAAGGACATGACACACTATTTAACATTGTTCGGATAACCGAACCAATGTCTTCTTGCAGTTTGTCTTTTTCTACATGTACACTCTGTAGTGACACATTAAGTTGGTACTTTCAAACCTAAGGCATGAAGAAGAAACCCTTCAGCTATAATGACTTGTGCTCAAAGCATTCTGTTTGCCCAAATCCATTTTTTGTATGAAGCCCCATTCTAAATACAGAATATACTGTACTTTTTGTTGGAAAACATGACCATAGTAACAGTCAGCAAAAAGCTCATTGACTTTATATTGGGCATGATACATGAATTGATGGCCTGAGTGTTGCTTTGACCTCTTTATGCCAATATTCTGCCAACCTGTCTTGGGAAATGAATTTCATCATGGCTCTGTGTGTATGAAAATTTGAAATTGGCAGGAAAAGACAAAGGGGCATACATGTATTGTGTCTTGACTATTTGTTTTCTATGGAGGTCAGTGAATTATGAGATGTTTTGTTCTAATTCACTCAGCCACAATAAGGCCACAGAAAATGAAAAATACAAGCTTTGAAATTTTCTTATTTGCATATATAATCTCATTATGTGACAAATGAATATTAAAGGTAAATAAACTATACAATTACATGTACGCTAAATGCCTAGATTACTTAAAGGATACGTTAACATGTTAAATGAAACATTATAAAAACAGGCATAAATATAAGGCACTCTAAATGCAAAATGAAACATGTTATTACCATTGGATGCTTTAAAGAACCACAAGAAAGTGACGTCTTTGTACCTTGCCCTATTGTATGGAGCGGTGAGCGCGGCTGTGTGACCCTCTGCTTCTAATTACAGACTGTATGAGTACTTTCAAATGCACCAGTGATGCTTTGACTGACACCTGACATTCCCACTCCCACACCTTACTTGTGGGGGAACAACAATGTCATGACTGAATAATGTATCCACATAAAACCCTATCTATAATACACCTATTTATTGCACAAGTAAAGATGCACTGAATCAGAATACGATTTTGTCCTACTGATGTGCATTCCAGTGAAAAATCTCTTCATTTCCCCCATAGCACAGAAATCTCATTTTGGAAGCTTTCGTAGACAATCCATATTTCATATATACCCATAAATTATGTACTTTATCCATATATTTATAATGTTATATGTATACTTTGTGTAATAGATATCTCACATATATTTAACAATCTATACCATAGATATATATATATATATCTTATCCAATTCATCAGATTCTCTCTTATCATCATTCTAACATGGAAGAACTAAGATAATTGGTAGCAGCAACTTCATACTTTGCTCATCCCTGTTGATTCCACAAAGCCCCAGTTTATCGCATGGGAGTAATTAAGTTACCGTGTATGTGATCATGGACCAAAACAAACGAACAAAAAAAAACACCAGAAAAAAAACAAACCTGTAACAAAGAAAAATTTTGGTAGTGAATTCCAGACTGCGCACTAAGTGCAAAATAAATGAGCAACAAAAAAACTCATAGCAAAGATTTTCTCTGCGAGATAGCGCATACATCAGAACAGTTCTACAGCTTAAAAAAAAAGTGAACAATTACGTGAATAATTTTTATCACTTTTGTCAAGTGATAAGTTTGTGTAAAAAAAAAAAAAAAAAAAATTCACACAGTTCAAAAAAAGCACATCAGCTGTATAATAAAGTACTAAAAAACTAAATCAATAATTTTTTATTTGTTTCATAGATCATTTTAACATTACCCTCTCCCAGAATTTAGATGATGAACATTGTGACAAGAAAAGGGGTATGTATTCATTATTACTTTAGGTCTGTCCTGCTTTCGTTGTGGACCAAGCATTGTTGTCTTCTTTTTCGATGGGTTGTCTGTGTGTACTTGATTGTGAAACAGATTTTTTTTTCTTTACAATGTGCATCAAGTTTTTTTTAGCCATTCTGTGTGCCTCCAATGCCTCTCGTAACGGTTCGCAATTGTTGATGCATTATTTGTTGATGTCATTATTGTTCATCATTTACTTTTTTGTATTGGTTTCATTCAGTTTTATGAGCCCCCAAATGAATCCTTGAAGCAACAGAAAAAGTAATCCCATATGATGCTTCAACAGTCAGGATTCCCTCCCTTTTGTGTCAAGGTGAGGTTTTATTGGGATTGGGAAATACTTGGTCCTCCTGGAATCATCTTTTTCATTTTTTGACATGTCATGTCGCACATCCAACACTTAAATGAGTTGTTAGCTAGGAGTTAAGAAGTACTTTCTCAAGCAGGAATTTATGGCTCAGAAGAGAGGCTCACTGGGTTTTCTTTCCAAAGGGCCCTCTGCTTTTCTCCTCCGATACTGGGTCTTTTACGTTGCATAGTGATCAAAGCTTCCCAGGTACTCCAAGCCAGCTCTGTAACAGAACTGGTATTGATCCTGAAAAGAAAGAAGAGTTTAGCTTGCACTGCTTCTTAGGTTTCCGTAATACCCATTCTTCTGTATCACTTCTTGTCCATTTTGCTTTCACTATCCATGAGTATTGCTATCAGTTTCCCTTTTCCAGCCTTTCTTCTTCTGGCTCTGCTATGCAATTGCCTCTGCTCAAAAATTAGATAAAAATGCTTCAGAAACTTACATGTGCACTGTGCCTAGCAGAAGATTGCTGTGTTCAGCATTTTCAAAAGAGCCACTTGAAAGCTGTTACTTACTTTTTGTATTGATCAAACAATTTTCCAGCAACTTTTCAAACAGTGTTTCAAAGGTGCCAAGTAGAATATCTTGTAAACATTGATTTGAAGAACAAAAATGTGTTTTAAAAGCTTAAAGATAATTACTAGATGAGGGGGGAAACCATGTGCAGTGCTTTTGAAATTGAGATCGAGCTGCAGTGGAGAGCAGACACTACTACTGTAGATGAGTTCAGCTACTAAATTAATCAGTCTTCAACAAAGGCTTGCTTTAGTTAATCTGTTTCGCTTAAGAGGATACTTGGATTCACACCAGCCCTTTCATTGGCCAAGAACAGTGTGCTATCAAATTGGTGGCAATGTTACTGAAACCATATGTAGGCTACAGTGTCCCAAAGATTACAGTAGCTGCATGACTATCTCAGAACAGTGCAAAGTGAAGACTGAAAAGCCTCACCTCTGTCTGCACCATAGCTGGTCTCTGTGTCCGTAGCATTTTCACCGTCTGAAAGATGTCTACTACACCCTCGTATCTCATTCGTTCCAAGACGATGCTGAGAGTGATGAAAACTCCGGTTCTACCAACACCCGCGCTGTGAGGAAGATATGAAACAACGAAAAAGGTCATATTGGAAACACCAAGATAATGTACCACTATGTCAGCGTATGTTGCTACGGTATGTTCGTTTAAAGTTGACCTTTTCATCTTGGTATGATCCATGTTTCTTTTACATATGAAACTAGAGGTTTCATATCTTAATTGCATACCATTTAATCTACTACAAAACCCCAAGTGATGGTGGGTTCTTGTGAATGAGGTGGCAGGAGTTATACTGATTTCAAAGCAAGTTCTTACCTACAGTGGACTGAGATAGGCCCATCTTGGCCAAACTGCTCTTTTGTTTTATGTACTTGACCAATGAAATCAATGAAGCCCTCTCCTGATTTTGGCACTCCTTGTTCAGGCCAGTCTGTGAACTGAAACTGCCTTACTGTCCGTGACTGTCCATCCTGGAAAAAGGGGAGGCGGTGAGAGAGAGAGAGAGTAAGAGAATATACAGAGCCTATGCCCTCAAATGGAACAACATACATATGGAAACATGGCAATGAGAAACCTGATGAAATGAAACAAGGGAGCCAATCTGATGTATTTCACAGACAGCCAACCCATAGCAGTTCATTCCATGACTAATGGGCTTTCCAGTTGTAGATAGCAGTCTTTAAAGAATCAGGAAGCCCAGGGGCCCAGTTTAAAGCATCAGAGAAAGGGGTTTGTTACTAAAGATACCTGTCATTTCACCTGAATGTATTAAACGTGAATGCTAAAGACCTTCATTCCTTTGATGTGCTACTCTTAGTAGGACGGTTGGAGAGTTGTCTTTGAGGATGTGCGTTGCTTAAGTGATATTGTATCCCCTTGATAAGGAAAGCAATCCCATTGAGGAGTCAGTGTAACATACACTACAAAAGAGGAAGCCTGGGCCATTTATCTGCGTAAGCCTTTGATGGAATTAAAAACTCTGGCAGCTCAGTGCTGCTGGCGTCACATTTGTTTTTACACATTGACATGTGTCATAATTCCACACAAATATATATATTTATGCCTTTATTAAACCCACGGCCATAGTTTGGTATAAACAAATAATTGATACAATGCCAACAACTACTGCACAGTAAAATGGGGTCAGAGGGCGCTCACTAACCAGTCACTCAAAGCTTCTTTCTTGGCTATTAAAATCAAATAATTGGGAGATTGCACTGCAGGATGCCAATGTTGCAGACAATCAGCTGGCTGCACTCAATTGCAAATTCAAAGAAAAACAGATGTATCCACTTGACCCACGTCCGAACTGTAAACATTGGAACAGATGTCAGAGCTCCTTTATTGCAGTTTGAAATTTCGATTGGTCAACTCTGTGCAATAAAACAGCGTTGTTTGCTTACCCTGGCATCAGTCACTTTAAACTCTCTCAAGATATACTGGGGCATGTTGTACTCGGCCATGGGGTCCACCACAAAGTACTGGTATCTGGCTGACCTCTCTGCTGGCCAGTACTGGTGGCATTTTTCCTGCAGGGAGAGAAGCAAAAATACCACAATGAGCCACAACATTCCCTTCATACACTAGCTACATTGTCTTCATTCCCAGAAAGATTTTATCTCATTCATACTGTTTGGCATTTACTGCTTTAAAACGTCATTTTATGGATCATTGCTGATCTGTGCTCTGTATTTCATGTATGGCTGTTTTGCAACATGCGCCTTTCTGCTTCAAAGCTAGATAAAGGAGGTTAATGTGCCAAGACAAAACGTTAAGAAGATAAGCTTAAGCATACCCTGCCCATTTCTCTGAGCTTGGTGAGCATGACTACGATAGTCGAGTTGTGCTCCCAGAGCATCCTCCAGAAGTCCTCTGTGGTCTCTGCCAGTGGTCCCTGCGTGGCAATGTAGGCTTTCTGTTGCCTGTGGGGACAAAACAATCATAAGATAAAAGAGTCTGATACGATCAGTATGGAAATACATTTCAACTTTCACTCTGAGTGGTTTGAAGAGGAAATGAAGGTGATGTTGAAACAGCTACATTTGCGGTGACTTACCAAAATGTAGCAATAGCTGTTATCTAGTATATATTTGCTGACTCTGCTCAGTTGATATTCAATTCAGCTTTAGAATATGGTCCTCTACAATACGGGGAGCCATTTGAAAGTCTGATGAGCTTCTATAAGTCCTGTTTGTTAAGCAATTGGTGTCAGAGTACTTCACTTACCTGTATCCATCAATGAAACTAGCATTGATGTAGTCAGAGCCCTCTACTCCTCGAATTGGCTGAAGACACACTCGTGTGGACTCATATGGCATTATGTTCACAAGGCGGTTCTTGAATTTGTTGCAGGGGAGATTGGCACTGATGAATCGTGATGTATGGGCTTTAGTGTTGGCTAAACGCTGCAGGGGAGAGAGCGAGAGAGAGACACCGGTGAGCATATTGCTATGAGGTAAGGAACACAGGTTGTGGTGTTCCCTTATTTCCCTTGTGTCTGGGTATATTTGACACTAAAGGTGGATTGTGTAAGATATTAATAATCACATGCTATGGAAGTGGGGGAAGACTCCAGAGGATTTTTGTACATAAAGGGTGACGAAAACAATACTGTTTATGTCTCATGCTGTGCTGTAGTCACATATTTCACCAGCATGAAGTATGTAAAGGGTAACAAAGATATTACTGTTGCTACTTGGCTTTGGAGGGAATACAATTGCATGTTATGATGAAAAGAGGGGGATATTGATGCCCGAACGAGCCTAGAGTGGACAGGAGTTCAGTGTAATCTAACCTGTTTATCATCTCTTAGTGGAATCAGCATCCATCACAGAGCAAGAGAGTAGGTGCGTGACAAGCAAGGCAATATTGTGCATGCAGCAGCACCGCAAACTGCAAAGGGCTGGATAGGGTTGGTGAGCCTCTCATTGTAAATGCAGAGTATATTGCAAAACCCCCTCTGGCAACTGTCTGGGGTCATGGGGAAAACCTGTGTTTGGCGTTTGGTTGTAAACAAGACCCCCTTTACCCAAGGAAGGAAGCCAAGGGAAGGGGAAACCAGAAAGGGGGCATTTATCCCATGTTGGGTTACAAAGGCAAGTCAACTAACTGGAATAGGGAAGAAACCACAGGCCCCGTGTTGTCTCACAGGCCTAATGGGAACTGGAAAAGTGTGCAGGAGTGCTACTGAGATTGGCCAATCAATGACACCGGGGCTTGGATGTCTACGGAACAATACCTAGTCACCCTGTACATTTTGGTACATGAGAAAACTTAGATATACTTACTGTATTTTTTTTTTTTTTTTATCACCATGCACCCCTTGATAGCAGCAGTTTTGTTTCATTTGGAACACAGTGCTTTTTTAAAATCAGTGAATATATGTTCTTTGTCTTTTCTTTTGTGCTCCTTCATAAATAATGTTATTTGCCTCTTTGGCTGCTCATTATTGCCCTATCATTGATCCAAGAATTATTGTTAGTTGCTAAATATTCACATCACATTCATAGTATAATATATAATTCATCTGAGTATTCCTTGACCCCAAGTATTTTAATGTTTTGCTTCTTTGAGCAGTTCGCACCTTGAACTCCAGTTCCATGCCGGTGACGTTCTCTCCACCCTCTATCTGCGTCAGTTTCTGGATGTAGGCGTATAGGTTCCTGGCGGGCACTTCGGTGGTGCCGCAGTTGACGGCCTCCTGGAGCGCGTCGTGAATGAAGACGTACTGGTCCTCTGTCTGCACCATGTAGTTGCGCTGGGCACGCATCAGCGTCACATGGCCGTAGATGTCCACGGTCTTCTCGTGCTTGATACGTTCGAGCATGGCATCAATCACGATGAAGCATCCTGTGCGTCCCACCCCAGCACTGTGGTCAAAACAAACACGGACAAGGAAAAATGTTATTGGGTTTTATTCAGAACAGTATTACGACCGATATCCAACTCACAGATTTTATGGAAAGATGGGGTTTTTTTTCTGCTGAAAACCCAATGCATCACTGGAAAAATAAAAAGCTAATAGACACAAACATGAGGGTCTCTGCTCTGACATGTTTTAACTTTCATCCGCTATCCTAACCTTTGCTACTCCTGGCCGTGTATATCTGTGTAAGCCATCTCTAACTAGTCTTGATCTCCAGTGAAAGGAGTGAGCGTCAGTCCAGTGGCAGGAGAGGTGTCCTCTCTCAGCATGTGCGGGGCCTAAGAAGCTCCCTTGTTCCTGGGGATGAGGCCAAGAGGTAAACCCTCTCTGCCAAGTTTGCCACAGTGGGGCTGACCATTTGGCTTTGAGTGTAATCAAATCTGAAGTGGCACTGTGCGGAGGAGAGGGCTTGGCGGTCGTGGTCTGCGGTGAGCTCACTGCTGGCTCTGTAATCCAATCTCCTCTCCTCTCTTCTCCGCACCCCACTTGTGCTCCCCAACCCATCAGCGCTAATCATCAGCTCAGCAGTAACATTTAACCTTTATCTCATAGCTTCAAAAGCTGCCACTACAACAAATGTGCACACAAATGTGGATGCACATACACAATTTTTAAGAGTGCGATTTTTGAGGGCCTTAGTAAATGTGCTGGGCAACTTCTGAGAAGAGCAGATGACTTCAATTAATGCTATTAGATTAGCACAGTGCACCCAAATGGCATAAGGGCTTTAGAGGACACACAGGCAGGTGTCTTCATTAGGATTTCCACTGGCAAGTGTATATTAGAGTGCAAAAAAAATGTACAAGTAAGAAAAAAGCACTCTGACAAAAAGGGAAAATGTTTCACTGTTTTACTTCTCCTTGCAGGTCAGACTGAGGAACATGCTATGTAAACATACTCCCCTTGTGCAAACTGCTGACAAATTTAAAAAATGCTCAAACCGTCACAATACGTTTTAATAGTGCACACCCAAGCACAGAGGATCCTTTCTGACTACAGTTTATTTACTGTCGGGTGACATGGTAGTGTTAAATCCCGTCCGTGAACTCTCCTCCCACCTATCTCAAAGCAGAGCATTGACAAGACAAGTCCTTGCGCTTGGCGCTCTAAAGTAAATAGGTTATTCAATCCATTAAGCTGACATGCCTACGAGGTGTGAGCCACGCTCTCGTGCCTCCTCCTTCTGATGGAGCATTTGTTTTTCATTTGTTCTGAGGAAGGGGGAAAAAGGGTTGGGAAGGAAAACTCAAGAGGGAGTAAAGTTAGTCCCCAGAGGCCAAGTCTGGTTAATGTGCCATGTTGCAGTGGAACTGTGCTGCGAATGGAATAAAGACACGTACGGGAGTCATTGGCTTTAACAAATGATCTGATGATCACTTACAAAATGGTTGACGTCGGCTGATTATTATTTTTTTTTACATAACTCTTTTTGCAGCTCTAGGGGAATTACAAAATGCATGCGTGTGTGTGAGCATGTGAGTGAGAGAATCAGACTGAAAAATATGTGTGTGAAATTGTCTCAGGGATGTTTGGAGAATGAATCACTTCCAGGTCTGAGAACACCTCAGCCCCTTGGGGTGGGGTGGGGGG
>CABFOQ010005195.1:37355-47363 GCA_900660455.1 Gephyroberyx darwinii | reverse complement strand
TGCACTTTACAGAGCCTACCATACTGCGAAAATCAAAGGACTTTGTTTATTTGCTGTTCGGTTTGCAAGGAGACTGGATTGAATCGGCGTCCCTGTTCAGACTATAACAGGTTTATAGAGGCAGACAAGTGTGAGGGTACGCAGCTTATGGAAACCATGCAGGCTTTTGTGTGCCCAATCAAACACTAAGATATTAAGTGCTTTTTAACCTTAAAGGAGTGGCAAGTGTACACAGTTGGTGCCTGTTGAGTAATGTCTTCGAGCGGTTTATCAGCACCTAATCCAGAGCCTACAGTAAAGCAGTGATGATGTGAGCCATGCCACTAATCAGTCATGACTGAAAACAACTATGTAAAGAAAGCAGTGGGTGTATGACATCTCTGGGCAAGAGAATACTACATGGCTTTTCTTGGAGAAGAAATATGAAGGCATCTGAAGAGGAACAGTGGGACACACAACATATAAATAAACAGGGTCACAGAAAAAAAGAATTGAGGATGACAAAAATTTGTTGTTGTGCTGAGATGACTAGAAATCTGTGGAAGAGGTGGTAACACTGTAAATCAGTACTAAAGCACTGATAGAAGCTCCGATCTCCATCCTAGTCATGAAATGATGTGTATTAGGATTCAGGATTTAGGGTATTCAGTATTAATGTTTGTCTAACCCAGAGAGTTTAACCCTGTGATTTTATTATAAAATAAAACTCTTGAGGGAGGGAAGGCAATGGTTGCTGTCTCCTACCCTGGATCTCTCCTCCAGTTTGGTCATCATGACAATGTTGGCACTCCTTTGCTCCCAGATCATCCTCCAGAAGTCGCCAAATGTCTCTGGCAGGGATCCCTGGGTGGCGATGTAGGCATTCTGCTTCCTGTAGCCATCAATGTAGTTGGCGTTTATGTAGTCACTGCCAGGGATGCCTAGAAAACAAGACAAGGTGTGAGTCAGTATACAGAAATGTAAATAAACCTGTTGCTTTCCAACAGTCACAGATGTTTTGCAGAGGACAGAGGGACGAGATGGGGAGAGAGGCAGAGCGATATAGACCTACGACAGAATGATTAACCTCGGTTGTTTAACACATGTAGAAAAGCCAATAAGTGGCACTGAAACAGTGGCTTTTGTTGCTACGTGAATCAATCTAGTTTTCCGTTCTCCCCACAGTTACTGGACGAGGCAAAGGCAAATTTTGCCACACATAAGGTTCAGACTGCACTGCATGTATGTGTCTTTCCTCAGTCTAGAATGGAGCCGGTGAAGTCAGCCTAGCCAGAAGCTATGCATCTCTTGCTTTTCTTGAAGTTGTTTGCGATTTTCTGTAGGTGCATTAAACACAAAAAAGGCAGAAAACTAGTCGTAGCTGGGTCTGGTGTTCCATTCAAAAAGGGTTTGTATTCTCTATCGACAACACATTTAAATCCATAGTTTTTCCTATCTATAACTGAAAGTCATGGATGCAGCTTGGTCTACAGAAGTCTATCACCTCACATGGAGAAAAACAAACCAACAAAAAAAAAAAAAACTGGCAAAACAATTTTCTCCCTCCACTCCTTGCTCCTCCTTTCCCTTTGCTTATGTTAAATGAAAGGCGCAGCAGTCTTTTCCAATCCGGGGGAAAGAGACGGAGCTGACAGCTAGTCAATGCTTCAGGACTGGCAGTTTAGGGGCTCCGTGCACACATGGTCGACCAAGATAAGTCTCATCTGCATGGACGCCACGTCTCAGAGAATCCCCTCACTCCAACTGCTTCCTTTTCCCCCTCCCCCAGACTCCCTTTTACTCCCAGGTAACTTATTCAGCGGAAAAAAATAAAAGGAAATGGAATATGAACATATTCAAAACCCACGCACGTTATTTTTTCAACTGTCCCCCACCCTCTTTTTGTTGCCGAAGTCATCCATGCATCCAGGCAGCTGTACATTTCCATGATGGACAAGGGATAAATACAATTAAGCCCCATAGCTTTTCAAATTGAAAGGGAAAAGCAAAAAAAGAGACATTATTGTGGTTTAATGAGAATGAGGCGAGTTGTTTAACGCACAATTTCTAAATGGTTTCGCCTGCATACTTTCTGTCACTCAGGATTTGTGTAAAATTCTACCATATTTTTCCTGGTCTGTCAATGTACTCATTAAGAAATAAACATTGCAACAATGTCTTTCAGGACTCAATCCCCCTCATGCAAAGTACAGGAATCACTTATAGGAATGGCAATTTTCTTGTCAAGGTTTAAGCATTTTTCAGTTTTAAGACAAAATATTTTCATGTAACTATTAGGACTTGCAAGCAGATGACTACACTTCTGCTTTCTCAGCCACTACATTGTCTTACTGCCTTAAGGATTTATGAAGGTAGCATAACTTTCCAACAGCAGGAATATCCTGGATATTGGTTTTTGTTTTGATTTTCCTGAGCAGTGACTTCTTCATGGAACAGCAGCCCAAAAATTCAAGTTTGTCCATTTTCAATGGTGTCTTGGGTTAAAACTAGACTAATGGCATCTTACACACTTAATATAGAACAGTGGAAAAGCAGATTTATTTGTCTGTTTTATGTGTTTGTGTGTTATATATCTATGTTAATGTTCCGATAACATGGGAGGGAATTTGGAGGGATCGTGTTAAAAGAAAATAATCAATACTAATTGAAGTTAGAAGCTGCACAATTTGGCCAAATGAAGGAGAGACACAATTTTAGGGATTAACTTTAGATGCCAGCTTAATCCTACTCACTATATGTTTCGTATGGTCAAAAGGTGCATTGTCATTTTGTCAAAAGCAAAGCAAATTCAATTATGTCATGATACACATCTACTCCAGCATCAGAGTTCCTGGTTGCCAGAGATTCTGCTGATCCATCCCCACATCAATAAATTTTGAAAGTAGTTGTCTTCAAATTCTGATGTCAAATCCCCAGTTCCTTTATATTCAAAGCACTCAATCAAAGTATACAAAAGAAGCATTGCTTGCCAAACGGCTTTGTTTAAGCTTTAGAAGGGAAGGAGGAAGTCCCTCATGTCCCTCTCAGCCAGAGGGGACATGAGGGACTCGCTTCCTAGTGCACAAAGGCTTCAGTATAGGGGTCCAGATGTGTTTATATGCCTGGCTAATGGGGTCCATCATCACTCAGCTGTGTGTTGTTTCCGGGAGTCTGCAAAGGGACTCTAAGTCTTTATTTATCTTTTTTTTTTTTTTTTATCACATTAGCATCCATTTTATAGCCATAGTTTGTTGATGTTGTTTTGTCCTCCATGGGAGCAGCTCAGTGGGAATGGTTAATTAATGCCTGTGTGTATGCATTTGTGTGTAATGAAACAATCTGGTGAAGGAGCCAGCACTAACTATAACTATTTCAAAATTGCTGTGTATGCCTGGGGAGCTGCACTGTACAGTGGAACACTTTAACATGTCAATCTCAAATTCTTAACTGTCAGAGGGAGAGAGATAGGAACAAGTTAATGTGTATTTATCTTTCACCTATATGATTATTTAATCAAATTTTGATCTTGGCATCTCAGCATTTTGAGAAGGAAATAGCCTATTTCTTAAGTAATCTATTTCTGTTCAAGGACCTGCAGCATAATAATATGTTACAGTTTGACAAGGAATACAAATAGGCAGTCTGACATGCTTGTGTTGCATTACAATTCAAAAGCACAGTATGGCAGTGTTGTTGAGGACTAGAAGACATGCGTGTGCTGTGTGTCTGATGCAATGCAGTGCTTGGGGGTTAGTGGTGGTGGTAAGCAGCATACCGTCAATAGCAGAGAGCAAGACCCTGGAGTGGTCATACGCTATCACGTTAGCATATCTGTTCTTTGGTTTGTTGACTTCCAGGTTAGAGTGCTCCCACGTGAACTGCTGCCCAGGGTCAATGGACTAAAAGGAAAAAAAAGAAAATTCAGCATTAATACAATGGAATATTTTACACTACATGAACATTTTGCAATAGTTCAAGATTGAATGTCACTGTATTGCAGTTGCCTATGAGCTATTCAAACATGATCATGATCAGGGAGGCTTAGTGAAAGATGCCTTTCGCTGCAGGGCTTAAATTGAAAATAAAAAACATATCTATTACAGTCTGCTGATGTTTAAATGCAGCTTTCCAGGAATCTGCACTGGAAACTCAAGGCCACACACTTGACTGTTTGCCTTCACTTTTATTTTAGACTTTTTTTCCAATGGCTCCGGGGCTATTTTGGCCACGGCTGCAAAAGTGAAAAGCTCTGTTAAATTTAGTCATACATGTGCATCCCAGTCAGCATTCCATCAGTCTCTGATAATGTGTTCTTTCACAATGTCTCACAATGCATTTTTGCATGTATGTACACTGATTGCACTTTTGTTAAAGTGGCGTGGCCAAGGGACACATCCATTTGTAATCATGTTGTGCATATCGTAATATTCATATATAGTACATCATGAGCCTTGTTGATGCGTGTGCCTCTATGACAGCAGTAGAGAAAGGTTCCAAAATGTTGCTAAAATATTGCTCAATGTCTAGCCATCCATCATGAAAACATTTGTCTAGCATGAAACCAGTTTCCCTAGGGCCAAATCATGTCAAATAACCGATTATCCGTTTAAAGCAGAATATTCCCATCGAGTGAAGTGAATGAATACATATTATTTACAAGAATAATGCTTTGAAGCTATTTCAGTGCCAATTAAGGGCATGCTTCTCTGGAGCATTGCCTTCTTTAAAAGTTGGTTCCAGTTTTACAATGTAAAGTAGCTCCTGAGCTACCAGTGAAAATATATATACAAATATATATATAAATAAATGGTTTTGCATTAAAGTAATTCAAGTGCTTTGTCATTCCTCTCATTACAAGTCAAGAAATTATGCATGACTACATATCTATGCATACAATAATATGCAGTGGGTGTACAACACGTTTTACAAGAAATATGGATGTTCTTGAAAATAAAATTTTACTTGGTGAAGTGACTAACCCAGACTCTTATTTTTTTTTTAAGAATAAAATCTATTCTGGTTTCTCAGTGTCTTTGGAAAATGGAGTGTCAACAGTGTTTGGGCCTGCAAATCTTAAATTAAAGGTGACATTTGGTTAAAAATTAGTCTTAAGTTGCATTAAAAAAATGTTTTTGTAGTGAGTGACGTAAAAAGACGGTGAAATCCATTCTTTATCCAAATGATTTCATGCCAAACCAAGCATGTTGCTTTTGTTATATATACATGAAATAGCCACTCCATATCAATGATAAGACTGATATGAAGACACATTTTGAATTGTTCACAAAGGAAAAGCTTGTGTTCCATTGGCTTTGGTCATTTGATTAGTAGAAGTTTATGACACATAGTAGAGTAACACACAAGAGACCAATTCTACAGAATCAGCAATCTAGGCCCTCCTTCAGCTTTGTAAAGCAGGGATTGAGAATGGTCCCTTATCACAGATAAATGAACTATAAAATGTAATATCACAAGTGTGTAGAGGGAAAATACAAAGACATGAAAGATGGCATTCCATTTCACATTACAGTGAAAGTATTGTGCTGGTGTTTTAATAGCTGGAGTCTAACTTTTATGAGTTATGTTACACTGTCCACTAGGAATATGAGTTGTAGAAATCCAAGTGCAAAAGGACACATGGCAGAATTAAGAGCGACATTTGGACAAAGAGCATTTTCTATATGTTTCACACAAATTAAAAAAAACATTTAGCTGTGGATAAGAGGATGTAAGCTCAATGGCTCAGATTCAGAGTTGGCACATGTCTTGTGCCTATGTCCTTCAGCTGAGACAAAAACTATGCGAGACAATATGCTTGTACGATTGGCTCACTCAGCAGGTCAGTCACGTTCCCTTTAAGCTCAGCACTTGCCTTTTATTTAGAGAAATTGAAAATTCTGTAGGCCTAAAGAAAAAACAAAGTGTAGCTCAAATAGGCCTAAAAGCTGCGCCACATATGACAGCTTTTTATTTATTAGCATCTTATATGGATTGGCATCATTGGATTGTTTGTTCATCAGGCCTGTAAAAAGCTAATCTGTGTTTTTATTTCATTTGATTCCAATATCAAGTGCTATAATTTGGAAATGGATTGAGGCCTAAGAGGTTGCCTATATTGAATACAATACCAGGTTAACTAAAATGAACCTGTTGTCTTTGTAGTGGGTATTGAATGCAAGCCTAATCAAAAATGAGGCAGTGGCCGTTGTACTTATGCCACCTTTTCTCCAGGGCAGACATTGTGTAGTAGAAAAGAACATATGTTGAGTCAGAATCTTGGAAATGTCAGATAAAACCTCTTTTTGGGGAAACTCTGCCCCGTACGTGTAGCTGCTTCAAGAGGCGCCTAGCGAGAGCTTTGGTGCACAGACAAGGCTGAAGTCTGAATGCCGACTGGCACAATTCTGCGGATAAATCCCCACTACGTGCGCTTATCTCAACTCTGAATATGAGCCAATGTGAATACAGCAATAAATCTCAGTACTCAGTTCTTTTTCTGCAGAAGTCACCCAACAAGCAACATGTGGAAGGACAAACCTTTGGCTAAGCCTGATATTTTATCAAAATATGTTGAAACAGTGGGTTGCAACAATACTCATAATAAAAACCTTCATTTCACTGTGCTCACAAAATTGCTTTCCACTGCTCACAAGGAAGCGGTATGAAATTGGAATTCAATGTACTTAAGCTGCAATAACGGTTGGGCAGCTTGGCAGGCACCCATATAGTGACCTCATGGATTTTGGAGCAGTGGCAGGACCCGCAGAGAGAAATGGGCAGAGAAAGGATGACTGCTTCTGTCCCACACAATGGCCCTGAAAGGACCCAGTGCTGGCGCAATTTTTCCAGGCTTCTCTGATGTTCTGCAAACATAAGTTCATCTAAAGTGTAAGGCCAAAATAAAGGAAATGCTACATTGTCTGCCTAAAGTCAAAGGTTTTCTACTGTTATTCTGATCAAACCCGTTCCAGAGTGAGAATTCAGCCACAAAATCCAGATATGATCAAATGGCTGGGTAATGATGCTAGTCAATAAACCACAGACTTTACAATAACCAGAGTCCAACAGTGCACTGACATCTACTAGCATTGAATGACTGCTGAATCTCTTTATATACTAGTAGACTAATGTCATGGCACTTCTTGTTGCAGCTCAACACCTGACTGTGATGCTGCTGTGCAAAATACTGTATCAAGATGCAATTTTACAATCCACTCAGAGTAATTTTGACATATTCTGTATCTGTTGATAGGCAGTGGACTGATGTTCAGACCACATCTTGTGCCTTGGTTTTTAGGGCGTAGTTAAGATGATGATCATTTTAGAAATACTGTAATGTTGATAATGTTGATGATTTTGACCAAACCCGAGCAGCATTTATAAATTTGTCATGGATTTAATTCTGGGTTAAGGAGTGATGAGCAATGAGTGAAATAGGAACTTTTTGTTATCGGAGGCCAAAGTAATCAAGGCACTACAGGCTCTCGACACAATGCTTGCTTGATAAAATCCCCCCCCCCCCCAAAAAAATGAGATTATGTTGTTTTTTTTCCAAATGTACCAGAGACTAGCCTCTATCCACCTCATGTAGGAACAGACACTTTGCTGGCAAATCCCGACTTGAGTGTTGCTACGGCTAATAAGATTATAGCACAGTGTTGAAATGGTGACCTTTTCCAAGCAGCCAAATTACATAGTAAAATGATTGTAATTCAGATATGCTTTATGCATGCAGGTTTTTCTGTTTGCTGTGGCTGTCAAAATGTTCCATTTTCATTTTGATCAGTGAAATGACTGATGACTGATATGAGATCTCTGGGTAAGTCTGGTGAACAGATTCTCCCTGAGAGTAGATCATAACTCCCCTGTGCTGCTCCCACACACCAATGCCAGCTGCCACATGACAGTGGCATGCTTGAACTGCAGTGTGGTTAGCTTGGATGTGTAATGATGGGATTAAGGCTTCCAGTAAAAATATCATTAAATGGCGAGACTGTGGGCTTTGCCCATTACACTGAATAGTGACAGTGATTTGAGATGGCAGTTCATGTCAGCATCTGGTGTACACTCCCCATTTTGTTGGAAGAGACATACCAACAGCTGACTTGGCTTCACTAGACAGTATATTGGATGGGGTGATAGTTATAGTGTCTGGACCAATCGTAGCGTCCCATAAAATGAATAAATCAAATAATAAATGGATTTGCAAAATTAGATTTTGAGTCACATCCCTATAAACACCACAGTGTCCAAAATAGCTTAATCAATCAAACAATGGGACTCACCTCGTATTCCTGTGAAAACTTAAGGTTGTCGTTGGCTTTCAGGCGCTCCAGGTGATCTGCCAGGTCCATGATTGGGATCGGAGGGTGGCTTGCCATGCCTGTCAATCAGATGGACAGGAGGTCACTCACCAGGGGTGCGAGAGGGCATCACCCGAGCACAAGCCAACAGTGAATCATTAGATAAGCAGCATGTGTGTGTAACAAGGGATGGAAAAGTGGATCTTGTTAGGCTAGTTTGTTCACTCAAAGCAGTGGGCATGCTCATATAGAGGATATGGACACAGAAGCCAATGAGAAGTCATCGAGCACTGGGACTCTCCCTATTGTGAGAGAAGAATGTTATTCACACTGAAAGCCGTGGCGGATAGTTAGCGTGACATTAAGACACAAAGAAACAAAGACACAAACATACAAAAAAAAAAAAAAAAAAAAAAAGTTAGGCCAGATGTTGACGTCTGCTTTGAGTGATGACATATTATTAGGCTGTCATTTCAAACTCCGCCTCCTGTGATGACATAGCATTAACACTGGGTGGATTAGATGGGAATGGGAATACAAGGCTAGGCAGAAAAAGGAAAAAGAGGGGAAAGAAGCTAAACAAAAAAAACAAAATCATGTCAAATGCGTAAACGAGACCAACTAACTTGACAAATGGAGGTTACTGGGGTAACCGGGCGCACCTGAACCTGTGGAGGAAACGGCGGTATAAATAAATAGGTCGCAGGCGTTATAGCAATGTGATGACTATTCTCTTTCCAAAAAGAGGGTAGAAATTGAAATGTGACAAGAACTAGTTACTGAATGACTACATGTATTCTAAATGTGACATCAGTTAGTAACATACAAATCATCATGCAAGAAGCTTGGCTATGCACCATGCTTTTTCATAGGGGAACAGAAAACATACAGTCGATAAAAAACAGCATTATGGAGAATTCTGAGACACTACAGACCAAAGTCAAGCAACTATAGGATATTATTTGACATTAATTTTAGCCGATAACGCTGACCAGATAATACAGCAGTTGCACAGTCTGCAGTACAAAGTTCCAGACTGCATTTAAGTTTGCTTGACTTTGACGATGTACAATTGACATTGTTGAACGTGGGTGGTTGTAAACGTATATGTGGCATCAGCGTATTTAGGGAGCTAAGGTGTAGGGCAAGATCTAAAGGGCAGGGGTGTGTCTAGGTTTGCACAATGCTGACGTACAGCTGGTGAGAAGCTAACTGAGGACACCTCTTTGGCCACAGGGCGGTGTGTGACAGCAACATTCACCAAAGTTCCCCCATCAGGCAGCTTGGTTGTTGTAACTGATGGATGTGGGTGCCGTTTTGCCCGAGCACTTGGGTGCCATGTCTCTCTCCAACATGCATGTGGTGTTTCATCTTGGTTGATAGCACAAGTGGGCATTAGCTAATGGAAAAAGCGGGGTCTCGTTTTCCCTCCCACTCTCAGGTCTCTCTGAAATATGGCAAAGGGTGTTTCTATTGCGGCCTACCACTCAAAATCCATTTTCACCACTGGGGACAATGAAAGTACCATTTGCCACATTGCGTCGCTCAAACATCAAGCATCCGTAAGATGAAAATGTCCATTGAGGGGCAAAGAGGTGAGAGGGAGGGTAGAGAAAGTGGGGGAAAGAGGCTGTCTAATGTAGCACTGCTTCGGGGCTTGAGAGGATGCAGTCACATTGGAGGAAAAAATGTTTGGGCCTTTTCAACAGCGAGAGGGCCAAGATAC
>CABFOQ010005195.1:21894-37306 GCA_900660455.1 Gephyroberyx darwinii | reverse complement strand
CTGAAATAGTAGGAGGGTGGTTGAGATCTCTCTGAACTGAAAGGAAAAATACCCCTCTGCCAGGATGAAACAGCCAGTAATGGCCCTAACGTCATTGAAGAGCTTTCATAAATATGCATAATCTTTTTTTCAAAAATGAGCCTGCAGGGATAATTCATCCTCCTTTCATACTAGCTGACCCGAAAAATATGGCTTTGATATTACAACATTATTGGCAGTCTCTGAACACCTGTCCCGAAAGCAGTGAGTGCCAGAGGAACTCAAATGGCAGTTGAGTGTGTCTCTTTCGGTCAGAAAGAGGCAAAGATGTGTGCTGCCTTTCCAGAAGATAAATGGACTGTGACTCCTGTCTTTTCCCCAGGCGAGAAAGGGCCCCATGAAGACCGAGCAAAAGCATGACCACCGCTCACCTCGCCAATAAAGGTCAGAGGGAGTAAACACTTGTGTTCACAGCTTGTCAACAGTCTTTTGCTGCTATCCATTGGCTCACATACAAAATGTGACATAGAGCCATGACACCTTTGGTCGTTCCCTGCCCTCCACAATGCTGCATCATGTGACTATCATACAAGAAGATATCAGAAGAACAGAAGTAGTATTGTACTATTCTGAAAAAAGCATGGCAAGTGTTGATGACCTGGATGACCCAGGTGCACAGGGTGATGTGAGCTGCCATGAAATTGTCAAGCGTGCATTTCTGCCTCTTCACCCTCTAGTAAGCAATCTCTCCAGGGAAGACACTGTCGGTTTTGACCCTCTGCGCCTTCTCTAAGCCACCTGTCCATTATCTACTTGCAAACTGCTCATTTATTAAGTGCTGATCCTCACTACAATGGTAATGTGAACAGTTTGGAAAGTTATGGTACTGCACTTGAATGTCAGCAGAGGCTGCAAATGAACAGACAATGAATGCTATTTAAAAAAAATAAATAAATGGGCGAGATAGTGGAGATAATTCTGGGTATACTAAGTATTTAATTTGACTGATTTTTTTTTCTTTTTTCCATAATCAATAAGCAATCAAATCAATTTTCATACCTTGTGCATTCACAATAAATGAGATGTACATCAATGGGTTGATTTGGAGTACTCACCAGGCGTTTGGAAGTTGAGACGCCGAAGCTCGACAGGGTCAGTGGGGTGGTGCAGTGGCATTTCCTTGCTGTTAGGGAGACTTCCTTTCCTAGCTTCAGATTCTGCTCTTTTCCTGCAGAAAAAACAGTAAATTCTAATTATTTTGAAAACATATTTTTTAACATGCCCTTTCAACCTCTGTATCCTTGAGAATTTGCTTTGCCCCACAACTCCGGATACACTTAATGCATGGCTAAGGCTAGACTAATAACCAGTATGACCTCAAAGACTACCTTGTAGTCTCATACATAATGAATGCAGTTAATGACAATGCATTCTGAATATAACACTACATTTATTTTTAAGTAACTTGATGTAAGTTTTGACATTTTCATTTGAAGGGAATCTGTGGTGTTTTATCTTTTTCACATATCACTGGTGCATAAGGTTCATAACCTCTGACACCACATGTCTCGTGAATCAAGTGACCTTTGGTTGTGTGTTTCAAGGAGGCGATGAGGTTTGTGTAAATAGCCATGAGGCTCAATACATAAATGGCCATTGACAACTATCACATGGTTTGTGGGAGGTCAACAGGGCTTGTTATACATAGCACAGAGGTCATCACTGCATGGGCTTTCAATGGATAACGAATAGTTTATTATTTTTTCATATTGTAGGAAAAAGTTTCTACATTTGTCCTTCAGTTTCCCAATAATGGTTTGTTGGCATCCTTCATTGAAAAGTGGCATAGCTAGCTGCAATCAACATGTGCTCAATATGTTAGCATATAGCATGCTCGTGGAGGTGTCCTACCCATGCCACATGATGTTGAACAGGTGGCAGAGATCACACAAAGCCATAAAGCATAGATGGCAGGATGTTAAATATTGTTCAACACATCAAAACGGAAACTTAAGTATGTCTTTTGATTCAAATCTAGAAGACAATAATGTAATCTAAATTGAAATGGGAAAAACAAAAATGTTTGTCAAATTTGAAAAAAGTATCGAGTTTAACAGAAATGCAATAAAAAGCTGGGAGTGGTCATGTCGGAAAGCTGAGTGAAATAGATCTTACAAGTTACCCCCGATGTGCGTTGGGTTGTCGTGCAATGCTGTTGAAAAAATATCTATCTCGGTGATACATTGGCATGCAATGACTGTGCCGAGCAGCATGTAGATGGTGACAGTGGGAGTGGAATGATGCAACAGTGTTGACCATGCAGGGGATGAGCTCAACACATGCCTTAACCATTAGTATTGGACTTTCAAAGTGGTAGGGTAATGAAGGATATGAATTTGGTGAACATCCAGTGGGCGAACATCTTTGTCCAGTTACAGTGATCTCAGGTGGTATAATTGGTATTGGTATGATGTATGTATACTGTATGTATGTGTTATGGTATATGTTGGAAAATGGTAAATGTATATATTATATACATGTATTTATATATATATAAATAAATGTACACATTTCCCAAGGTACATCTGGTAAATGTGTACATTTCCCGGTTAATTTGAGTAGAAAACAGGTTGAGAGGCAAAAATTGGATGGAAATTTGTTGTGTAGGCTAGTGCATCCATTATTGGACTGAAATATAAAAGCAATCAAGCATCAATTTATTGGCCAAACTACATCTATGTTGAATACATAGGCTGTCAACACAGGCACGTCTTATCTGCCTACCAAGAGTAAAGAGGCACACACACCAATAATCAGTCTGGAGAAAAATGGCCTCAGATGCCTCCACCCTCACTCTGTTATATGGGTCAACCGAGAGGGGCTGCATGAGAACTTACAAATGCAGAGTCTGCTTTTGCCAATTTTCTGATGTTGTAGTGTTATATGAATGAATCTCACAGATCTCAATTTACTACAATCCATTCCGAAGAGGATCCAGTCAATGTCACTGGAGTGACAGGACTGTGCAAAAGTCTCGCTAGTGTGACTAGCATTTTCCACTCACATTAACCGGGAAAAGTACACATTCACAAGATTTACCTTGGGTAATGTCTACATTTACCAGTAAATGTGTACATCACCCATTTCCCCACATTTACCGTAACGTGTAAGATCTAGGGAGAAAAAGTGTTGGGTTATTGGAGTTTTCTCCTATCTCTTTCTCACTCTTACCTGTCTGGTTTGCTGCTCCATCGGTCAGCAAGGAAAGAAATATGGGCACAACATTAGATGGTAAGACCCTTTGGCTTTGTACAGTGGATAATTCCTGTCACATATTTATTTGTCATAACTAGGAATGAATCAAACTACATAAGAGACAAACCAATCACGCCTCTGTTTTGCTTTTGCGTGCAAGATTAGTGATGTTTCACTTCAGAGATTATGCTTAATTATGCAGCCTTGGGGCTCTTGTGTTTCAAATAACTACACTTGTGTCTCAGGTACATCCAAGATATGTACATTGTAGCTTTACTATTTCAAGCAGTTACAGCCGATTGCTTCTTGTTCATGCATAGACGTTATCTCTTGACTCCTAATTGGTGTGTCCGTCTTTTCCCCTCAAATAAAACTCCATCACTGTCACAGATATTAAATTCAAGTGTTATGTATTTGGTATTATAACTCCAAAGAAACAACATTTAGGATCACAATTAAGAATGATAAATTAAGGAACCATTTAAAGGAATGTTACCAGCCTTTTTATTTGGTCATGACCAGAATCTATTTCCAGGATGGTCTGGTAGCAGACAGACATCGTGACTTGCAGATCGAATTAACATTAAACTGAGTTGACTTAAATTACTCTGTGTAGGAGTGCAACATACTGTGACTGATTTATGCAGTTCATTGATGATGCTGCATGTTGTTATCCTCTTGTCCTTTCTCACGGCTCAAAATAACATGGCTGTTGTCTTTTGTCCCACGTATGAGAGGAACATCATGCCACATAAAAATTGATCTTGACAAGTGAAATATCTCCTGGTTATGCACCGGAGTGCACGCCCCGGCATGGCGGTGACATTGACTTGGTAATTGTTCTGTAAATCTGCTGGACACAAACAGTGAAGCCCCCTGTGCCGTCGTCATTTTTGGGTGTAGCAGTGCACTTTTCAATTCAACTCGGTTCTGCCCGATCCAAAAGTGGATAGTGGAGTCCAAGGGCAATAAGGTCAAATAGATATTCAGAATAAAGCTTTAAGTTTAAACCTCTTACTCTGAAATGCATTACACTGATACTACTGATTCTCTTTTAGATATTGGGACTGTTACTGATAATTTATGCTGACTCTTCTCTTATTAATCTTACTTTGCCAAAATTACTTCTCCAGGGCTATTGTAAAATTCAGCTCAGGATCGGAGAATTGATTGAATAAACTCTGCAGAATATTTCTGTGTAGTTTAGTAAGGTGAGAAGAGGCAAACTAGCGGAACTCTGTGTGCAAGTGCATGTGTTTCTGTGTGTCCTGGCAAAGTAGCAGGCCTGTGAGAGGTCACAGTCGGGGTCTAGAGCTGGGCTCTCCTGTCGGATGAGCAGTAGAGGGTGAGGAGGAGGGATGGGGGAGCTGGATTGCCATCCCAGGCCCCAGGGCCTCTCTAAAGCTGCACACACATGCAATGACACGCAACAGATAGTCGGCGAGCTCCCCTCCTATGCTTGACTGATGAGCAGTGACAGCGAGCGGTCTAGCTTCCACTAGGGGGTTTCAGACAAAAGGCTGTTTTGATTCGGTGTGAGAGTATGCTACCACAAGTACTTGCTACAGTTTTGTGTGTGTGTGTGTGTGTGTTTGTGTGTGTGTAAGGGTTAGATGGATGTGTCTGATTAACTTTCAGTCAACGCACGCGTCTGTGAAGGATTGTGGGTGTCTGTATCTGATGGCTCATGGTTTGTGTGGCAGTGTGCTTGGATGTGCTTGTCTGAGACTTACAGAGCAATACTAGTGTGTTTTGTGTCTTCATGTGTATGTGAAGACTGAATGCACATATGATGATAAATGATGAATGTAGTGACATAGGTAGTACTGTCTGTTATATGACTTTCACTGACTTGCACAAGACTATACGTTTATTGCACTTGATGGGAACATTTCTGATTCTGGTGTGTGTGTGTGTGTGTGTGTGTGTGTGTGTGTTATCATTTCATATCCTCACCTCTTGTAGAGGAGGATGGCAATGACGATGCATATGATGAAGACAACAGCTAGCACAGGCCCCACCACCCAGATGAGCCCTTCCTCCTCATCGATGATTGGCTGGGGGTCGATGTCGGCTGACACAACGGGGTCCGAGTACGGGCTGGTGGCATACATGGTCTGGTGGAGGGAAATGAAAATGAATGATCATTTTTTCATTCTAAAATCTGTTGTGCTTTTTTTTCTACCATCATGAGATATTAAAGCACAGAATAATGCCTGGGATTTCTTAGTAACAGTTTTGTGCAATCTGTAATGGTGGCTGCTTGGCTACCAACGAGGCTGAGCTGCTCCACCTGTTCTGTAGTTTCTTCTGCCATGACCTAAGACAATTGGGAACTCTGAAAAAGGGAACAGTAATTTGAAGAAGTGTGCATTGGACCTCCTTTTGCTCCTAACTCTGTTATTATATCTGTCATAGCCTTTGAAGAGATGTGGGGAGATTCCTTTCTTTGTTGTGCATCAAGTGGTGGTTTGGACTTCGGCGCATTGTAAAACCAATCGTCACTCAAAAGCCACATCAACACTTACAACCGAAAGCTGAAGGATAGATCCAGACTATTGTGGGGACACTAAAGATATTCAAAGCCTTGCTGCAAGACCGACATTCATTTCCCCTTACTACAGAGCATATCTAACAAGACCCTGGCAGACAGGTTTTGCTGCGTGTGTTGCTAAGTTGCAATTTGACCAATCAAAACAATCTCATTATCTCTGATATAAGGGTGCCCTTGATTGAGCTATTTCACTTTCTGAGGGGAGATTAAAAAAAAGACCTGGCTTGGGGGAAGAGAAAAAGCAAATATGTGCTTCGATGGGCAAATTGGAGATTTCCCGTAATTATCGTTTTTGCTCTACCTGAAGTCAGGGCTTCTGGAGAGAGGGAGGCTGTGCTACAGTCCTCACAGCTCATCAAATCCATCATCTTGCCTGCAGCTGCCTAATCATTCAGCGTTCTGGTCTCCTGTCCAGATACACACACACTCACTCACACACACGTGTTGGCTGCAGCAGCGGAGATAAGGTGGACCGCACGTAGGCCGCAATTAAAGAGAAGCCCCGTTATCAAGGTATTCTTGCGATCTGCTAAGGTCTCGAGGGGTTCCACTCCCAACAGCAGCAGGAGTCGGCTTCTTGGGGCCGTTGCAGCTTTAGATTTTTGAGACAAAGCTTTAAATGGACCCAAAGTAACACATCTGAGCGAGAGACAAGCCCCCCCACCAAGAATTGCCAGAGGCAGGCAAGCAAGCTCATTTCTGAGGCTGAACTCTGTTGTCGAGTCTAATAAGAAACAAATATGCAGGGGGAGAGAGAGAGAGAGAGAGAGAGAGTGTATAAGAGAGTTCATAAAAAAATATGGCAGACTTACGTTTTCAGACATCTCCAGAACGGCGAGCACAAAGAAGATGTACTCCTGGCCATTCTGGAGCTGCTTGTTTTCAAAGTCGCCATAGATCTTGGCATCTCCCAGGGTGAACTCTGTCGGCAGGTCTTTGAAGTAGGCAGCGATATAGGCTTTGGGTTCGGCTTGCCTCCGGAATCGAAGGCCTCTGCTTGTTCGGTTAATCTCTTTCAGCAGCTAAAGTGAAAAGAGTAAGATGTGGATAGTTGATAACACATAGGCACACTCTGAAGCACACAGACACATCCCGGCAAAGCAAATCTGTCTCACATTGCTTTCTGATTACAGAAGCTCAAAATGCTGATTGCAAAAGGCAGAGCATTACAGAAAAGATCACTGAGTTGATTCATCTGCTTTGGACTACAAAAGATTACGAGATTATAAGATTGTGTGAATTTCCAAAAATGTAAGACGTTCAAGCATTATCCAATGGCTTCAAACAATAAAAAAGAGACAAAAAAATAATTTCAAAGTCACACAGCTCAATTAATTTTGTAGTAGATACAATCAGAAACAGTTTTGCTTAAGATGGCCAAGCAAGTAATAATTTTCACTCTCTTTCCACTAGATTAGATAATGACGTATCATTCTTAAGTATATTCCCATTAGTCGTTTCCCAAATGTGTATGAGAGTTAAAGATATGAAAAGTAAGTGAGAACAAACTTGTTGTGTGTCTACAAATGGCTTGAAGCTGTGTATTGCCAAGTACCACTAATTACATCCTCAAAATGAAACGCTGGTATTGGCAAGGGTACCAAAATAAATTTGTTAGAGCACAAAACACCAAAAACAAAGTAAAAGGTTATTGTTGGACACAGTTGCTCACTAACAAAAACTGAATACTTCATTAAGAATGTCCTCTGGGCGTGTCATGTTCCTAACATGGAGCCATGAATTCAGGTAATGACGCTCATTCAAAGTGGAGGAGGAAATCAGCGCCATACCCCGACAAGTATCAAAGACAACAATACAGTGCTGAGTATTTGCTTCCTCATCACGGGCTATTATCAACACACGCATACACACATACTGGCTGGTAAATGGTTGCATAACTTTTAAACCAAAGAGGGTAAGTTCCTCAGGGATGTGTAGCATCCTAACATGACCAGGATTAATGTCAGCAGCCCATTGGTGTCAAAATCCAACGCCTCTGCTGCCCAACCTCCACGACTACTACTACGACTATGAATAGTAATACTATAATAATACTCATAATATATGGTTGAATTTTATAAATGGTAGCACTACATGTGACTAGTAATGCTAAAAATGCCTGCGATTGAAGCAAAACAGGTTTCCTCCATCCAAGTCTCAACTGTGCATCATAAAATGTGCTAATTAAGACTAGCTGTTTGTTTGGCATCTGAATTCATACCTCTGTCTCTCACTGTGTGTGTGTGTGTGTGTGTGTGTGTGTGTGTGTACGTGCTTGCATGTATGCCATTGTGCATGCCTGTCATTCAGGTTTGAGTGTGTGTGTGTGCTTTCTTGTGTGTGCTCTGTTTGGGCTGCGGGGCTGTTGGTGCTGCCCGATAATGTCTTCAATCATCTCTCCTGTCAACACGGCTAAATCTAGCTGCCCTTGGGAAAAGTTGTGAAAAGGTGAGTGCCAATATTGACAAACAAATAAATTCTGACAGAGGGGCGACTTTTGGGCAATCGGTCAAGGCTACAGACATGGGCCTATAGGCATGAGCTATAAAGCCAACGCCAGATGAGACAGTGTGTGTGTTCTCTTTTAGCCATTATATTCCAAGACATTTGATTTATTGTGATGTTTACTGCCGTACTAAAATACAAAAGAAAATATTTCAAATCTCAAACATTCTCAAATAAGATATTAAATTACAAGGGGATTTGATTCCATTAGGAGATTCAAGTGCACCTGAGGGGGAATGCATTTTTGAGAAGTTTACATTTCCTTCTATGTGCTACAAAAAGAGTACCTAGGCAGAGGAGGGCCATTAGCTACCTGAATGTTTTGGCACTGTCTTTGGCATCTGAAGGAATGCGCCACATGTAAATTACTACTGCTACATAGTTACAAAAATAGTGATAAAAGCTTTCTTTCACTAACACATCTAATCGTGCACGCAATGCACAGGAACTCCTGAATTATCTAGACTGGCTAAATATAAAAATTGTCAAGTGCTTTGTACATGAGCAGTAGCCTAGCTTTCCCTGGAATGAGAAGAGACGTGAAGGCCTGATGCAGCTCTTCAGGTAATTACCACAGACACAGTGAGGGGGAGGAGGCGAGAATGGGGGGTTGAGTTGCAGTGCACTTGATGGCTACTTCATGTTCTCATTTCCATATGAACAATGCTCTCTGCAGCTATTTGCGTCAATCAGCAACCTCGTCTCCTGTTTCTCCTGCCCTCCTAACTGCAGAGTAAGACTTCTGTCTCTTCAACTCCTGTCTTCCGGATTTGAGGGGGGAAAAAATTATGGTATATACACACCATTTATTGGGCCCAATTCAAAAGCAATCTTCGTACAATAACTGGATAATAGTTAAATATAATTTTTCACTTTGCCAGGAAATGACTACAGTCTGAGTCATCATTACCAGCTGTTCCCTTGAACCTACCTCCTCCAAATTCATCTCATCAGGATTGTCCCATGGTTTGAAAAACTTGCCAGTGCGCTGCTTCTTCAGAGGTACCACCACAATGTAGTATCCCCTGGAAAAAAAGTGGAAAGAAAAAAAAATGAGATTCTAGACAAGGTCACAGTCAGTTTTCAACACACACATCAAAGTTGACCAATTCCATTTGCAGGTCAATGGCCACTGTTACCTGGACAAAAACAATCACAGGTCTGCCTCTCTACACACTCAGTCTCTCTGTATTAGAGAGGGTAGACTGCTTACTAGAAATGGCTGAAGAAGGGCATATGATCATGCAATTAGCAAGTTATGCTACTCCTTATCACTCAATTAAGACCATTTTTCTCCATGTTTTCCATTTAACTGAGGCATGTTCAGAGAAGTCAGGCACTGCGGTTACACCTCGCTGAGGCCCCCCGTGGGCTAATTAGGAGCCCTCCGTGCACACAGAAAAGATATGGAATTAGAGGGATTTTCATCCCTCCATCAGGGCGGCAAGAGAGATAATGGCCTCTGCCAGAGTTTTTGGGGCTTCCTGGCTGGGCACAGCCCTAGCTAGCGTTAGCCAGGAAGGCAGTGTGGCAGGCTAATGGGAAACTAATTAGCTTAAGCTCTGGCATGGGAGAGGGTGGGCCAAGTGCATCCAGCAAGATCAAAAACCCAAGATGGGTTTTGAAGCACCAGTCTACAATCGGATGTGCTCCTTGGCCTTCTGACAACCTGGGGCTTTGTTGAAAGGCTATAAGAGACTTTATAGAGCTTAGCACAGAGGAGTGGGCTTAAAGGAGTCAGGCTGTACCAACATGTAATGACTGAGGTGAACTGGATATTATACTGAAATGTACTGATGGAATTTAATTTGCTGTCAGTTTTTGAAGATTCGTTTGTTGTCATTCACAGCACATCAATAGGAAATAAGAATGGAAAAAATCACTAATATGGTGGTTAGCAATGGATGGAATGGAACAGCTTTAACTGCACTGCACATAGATGTCATAGGTTCAATACAACAGAATAGACCCATCAAAGAACCATTTCAACAAAGTAAAATCTATATTAGGCTTGACAGTCAACTCCATGATATAAGTTGGCAATTCGAATCAGTTAGAAACTGGCTCTCGTTTCATCCACTCTACTCACCTGACTTTCTCAGATGTCTGCACTGACGGTAGCTCCACAGTCACCATACCGTCAGAGTTGGTCTTGCCTATCAGGTAGGGCTTGGTGCGGAGGATATCTGGGGCCGTCATGGTGGAGACGCGATGCTGGAGCCCTCCTGCACTGTTCCCACGGTTGGTCAGTAGGAAGGAGTACTGTGTCTCTGGCTGAAGACCCGTAATCAGTTTCTGGGTGAGCTTCCCATCCACCTCCACACTCTGCCCATTATCGTAGAGGATCTGTGTGTGAATGAGTTGATGTTAACATTTAGCACACTTAATGTGCGCTATGAAAAAGTCTGTAGATGTGGTTACCAGCTGTGAATTTTTAACCTACCAAATATTTTTTCATGTGATGTTTCATCACACTGTCTTATTGAATGCTACAAGCATGGCAGTCCTTTTGGTAATAATTTATTTAACGAGGGTATGAGCTTTTTGTGCATGTAACTTTTTGTGTAACAGTCATACATACAAATAATAGAAAAAGGTGCCCATTTATCTTGAGCCTGCACTCACAGTAAAGGGCTGAGCTGGGTTGTAGTTGTCTGGGATTTCCCAGGTGAGCAACACTGATGTCTTCATGGCAGCTTTCACATGAAAATTTTTTGCAAACACTGCTAAAAGAAAGGGGGAGCGGATGATTTAGACACAAAAAACATCTTTATATATCAACCTACCAACAATGTCTCCACACCAATGCTTACCTGAATATGTTTCCCTTCAAAACCAGCCTGAAATCAGTACTACCGTGAACTTAAAACACTCCCTTCTTACCTTCATACCAACACCGCCTCTTAAATTTAATGACTGACCTTTGCTTGACTGACAACACAACAAGGGACACACATACTTACTCCATGTGTTTTTTTTTTTGTTTGTTTTTTTAGTAATTCTTAGGGTAGGGATATTAAGGGCAGGACAAATAGAAGCTTTATACCAAGTCGTCTGGTTGATTCCATACTCTTTCAACTTCTGCCATTTGAGGCTTGCACAGGAAGCTGCTGTTGTTGGAAAGGTTGTGGGAGGAAAAGTTGATTTTAAAGGGGCTAAGAGGGTTCAGGGAATGGTCCTACCTTGATCCAAAGGCTGTGTCCTGAATTGGACACTTGGGCTATAGGGGCCGGAGCCCTTGCTGGTGAAGGCGCACATTTTAATATCATAAGTGGTATCTGCCTTAAGGCCATCCAAGATGACGGTCGACTCTGGGGCGGTGATGAAGAGTTCAGAGGGACTGCGTGGGCTGTTGATGTCCTTGTACTGTAGAGCATATTTCACAATATGGCCATTACGCTCTGCCAGCAAAAGGGGTTTCCAGCTAACCTGAATGGTGGTAGTAGTGGCACCATCTGCTGTAATGCTCTGAGGGTAACCACTTGGGACATCCTCATTGGTGGTAACCTCTTTGACTGTCTCCTCGCCGAAGCCCACCTTGTTGCGGGCTGAGAGGCGGAAGGTGTACGAGGCCCCCTTATGGATCTCTTTGGTTGTGTAGTGGTTATCGCGCTCTGGGAACTCAATGACAGTCAATGGATCCACGTCTTTGCGGCCGAAACGGAGGCGATAGCCTTGCAGGGGTCCGTGGGTTAATGCCGGGGGATACCACTGGAGGAGGGCTGTGCCCATGTTGGTAGTACTGACCATGAGTCGAGGTTTATCAGGAACTGAGACAATGCCAATGGAGAAAGGAACAAATTGTTGTAAATATGGAGAACAGTTTTGTTTCCATGCTATGTTGTAGACCATAATTCAAAATAATGAGAAAGCATGCAGTTTCAAGTATGCACATTAAGATGAAGTCAAGATTGATAAAAGGAAGGAATGCTTTAGTAATGCAACATTTCAACAGGTTCTTCATCAGACTTGAAATGGTATATAAGTAAACTTACTGTGTTATGTTCAGGAATTCCTTCATTTTAAAGTATAATAATTCAAAAACAATAGAAATTCATACCAAATGTCCGTGGAATATTATTATTATTATTACACCCAATATCATGACCTTCTCTAATCCTTTCTAAGAGCCATCTCTCTGTCTGTCTATCTATCATTCTGTATCTCTAGGCTTGTAGACAGGTGCAGCATGAAAGACCTTTGAGAGAGATTACAAAATATCTCAATTACATGTTGCACTCATACACACAGAGGTACTTTTGAATTGCCGTTAGGCTTCTTTGGCATAGCTCTCTCAAAAGAAGCCAGTAACAGCTGAACAGGCTGCCGTTTCCATTCATTTCCTCAGTCTTTTTCTACTCTTCTACGCATTTTCCATTATTTTTTAACCCCTGTGAGCATTCCAATGTCATACAAGTGGATAAGAGGTACTGCAATAATTGAAGCAGCAATTAGCTGCATTCACACTTAAATAACTGCAGGGGGGAGGGTTGGCCTAGCACTGGGTGTAATTTCACAACTTTAGACAGCAGAAATGCATTTTTTGGATGAACACATAGTACATTAGCAGAGGGTCGTGGGAGATTTGTCAGCAGTGACAGTTCCTTTACCTGCGCCAGTGGTGGTGATCAGTTTGGGCTTGCTACGAGCCCCATCGCCTTTTGTTGTATAGGCTGCCACTGCCACTGAATATGTGGTCTCAGCCTGCAACTCTGTGATGATCATTTCCTGTGGAAGAATGGATATTTAGTTGCAGGACCCCCAAGTACAGGAATGGGTAAGAGTTTGGTGTGATTTCAGCATGCACTTGCATTTTTTTTTAGCATGCACTAAGAATCTGAACACAGTGCTGTATAAGTGGATAGTGTTGATCAGCATTGTTTATTAAATAACAAGTAGGAAAGCACTATATTCTCTTGGCCTCAAACAATAACTTCTGTCTATCATCACGGTAACAGAATTCAACCTTTCAATGATAACATCTGCCATTTGGCGGTTAGGTTAGTTTTAAGTGGCTTTGAACAAAGTGTTAGTCAAGGCATTCCTGTAGTTTTAGTTTGAGGCTCAGTATGTTGTTCAAAATGTGGTCATATAAACTGGTAATGCTGAAAAGACATATGCAGTTCATGCAGAGGATGGAGGCTGGGGCAAACAGGATTTGTTATTTGTTATCTACTCACATGTTCAGTTGAATCATCATATTCCCACTGATTACGATATAAGAATATGGAGGAAAAAAAAAGAGAAAACAAATAAGGCCAGATACAGATACTAGTCACTAGTATCAAGTTATTTGATGCAATAAATAATAAAGGTAACAATAATAATACAGTATGTACATGGAGGTGTGTAGACAGATGTGCATCCTAAATGTGCATCCAGTTACATTGTGATAGGTGTTAAAACAGTCAGTTAAATTGCCACTGGCATAGTTCATTAATCATATATTGGCTTTAACTTACCTCTAACCCAAGTGTTTTTTTTAACTATAAGTACAGCAATTATGAAATAGCTGTCTTTTCCCAATTCCCAGTAAATTACTCCGCTGCGGACCATGTGCAGACTCTTGAAGGTTAGAGAGGCAAAGAGAGAGAGACTATGTGTGTGAGAGATGAGGTGGCTGGCTGAGGATGGTGCTTTACCTGGGCATCATCGATCAGGATGTCCTTGATGACTGGCTGTCCTGTGGGCTCCCCATTAACCATCCTGACATAGTGCACCTGGTACCCTCGGATCTGACCGTGCTGCTTGGTGGGCATCGGTGAGCGCCAGATCACTTTAATTGATGAGGAGTTGACAGCCTCCACCTCAACTTTACGAGGTGGCCCGCTGGGAACTGGAGGAACACCATGGGATAAGAGAAAAGAAGTCAAAATTATAGAGAACCCCTTCACCCTCCTTTTAAATCCTGCCCAATCCGTGGCGCAAAATGCTGCGGTGACAAAAAATTACAAAAGTGCAGCAAACTGCAACAAGCACTGTATGACATCAATATTTCAACAATGGCAAGGAAAAAAAACAACGCCAAAAACAGGTCTGACAACTGACCTAATCTTGAAACATTAAAAATGGGTAGAGTGGATTTTAAAAAACATGGAATAAAAATGTGTTTTGTCAAAATAGAAAAGTGGAGCCAAAGGGGAGGCTTCAAGTACTTCAAATGCTTGAAGCACTGCAAGAATTTTGGCTATGAAGCGAGTAAAAATGAATTAAAAATGATTATATTATATGAGGGGAAAAAATATCAAAAATGGCCTTCAACAAAATTCCTTCCACCTTGTGTTATTCCCACTGTCCAGAACTTGTTCCATTGTCAAGTTCCTAAAAATAATGAAAAAAGTTCTAGAAAAAGCTGCTATTCAAAAAACATTGAGGTAAAAAATTAAAAATGACAGTTGGGACAGGAAGTTGGAGGCCTGCAGCTCAAAATGCCATACCATATGTTGAAATTGAGTTGGGAGAAAAACCAAAAAAGGGCTTTCACAAAGCAAGTCGCAGTTTAGGGAAAAAATGCATAGTCCAAGTCAGTAAAGTTGGGCTAAAAGTATCAAGTGGCATCAGTCATACTAGAAGCAGGTGGAGGGGGTAGAAAAGAAGAGGGAATTGTAGATATAAGGCGTGGCTATTAGTATTTGAGGGGGTGGGTTAAGGGGGTGGACTGGATTTGCAGCTGGGTCAGTGCTTTGTCGAACACATACCATCCTCCTCTGTGCGGATGAGCTGTGGCAAGCTTTCTGGTCCTGCTCCGACATCTGTATGAGCAGTGACTGTCACACGGTACTCCGTCCATTTTTCCAAGTTTTCCAAAAGGTACTGGGAATTTTCCGGAGGGATGTCGGAGATTTGGCGACTGGTAGTATCCTCTCCTTCAGTTGCAGCGTACTGTACTGTGTATTTTGTTATGATCCCGTTTTGTAACTCCGTTGGGGGTGGCCGCCAACTTACCAGGATGTTGGTGGAGCTGGGGCTATAGCACTTGACATCCTGAGGTGGGCCCGAGGGCTCTGATTGGTGGATTGGATTTGGAGTAGGAGTAGAGTTTTTGTTTGATCGGGCCGTTCATTGATTTGGATTTTGTTTTAAAGGAGTTTCACAGTTTTTTGTTTTCATCGGGATGGC
>CABFOQ010005195.1:5008-18545 GCA_900660455.1 Gephyroberyx darwinii | reverse complement strand
GTCTTGGCCTCGATGCTCTCGCTGGGTGGCCCACGTCCGATGTTGTTCACCGCCACCACCCGGAACTCATAGTCAGAGTAGGGGCTGAGGCCGCCCACGCTGTAGCGAGTGGTGGCAACGCCATCGATCTCCTTGTACGAGTCCTCTGAGAATTTGGACTTGTGCTGGATGATGTAGTAAGACACTGGTTCAGGATTACCAGAGTCCCACGTCAATGTTATGCTGGTGGCTGTGCGTTCTGTCACCACAGGAATGCCAGGAGGCTTGGGCAGTGCTGTGATGACAAAGATGAAATACGCATGAATAAACAATACACAAAACTGTATAAACTCATATTTCTGTGTAGTTCTATCAAGGGCAGTACAGAATTCATTTGAATACATTAAAGCTGAATGATACTAATGACATTAACGTACCAGCATATTATACTTGCCAATGACGATATATGGAATCATTATGGACTCATAAGTATTAGACTTATTCTTAAGTGGCTTTATTAAGTCTTAATACTGTTTTACTTTCCAACCCCCCAAAAGAAAAACAGTCAACAATGCTCTGCACCGCTGTTAATCTGGGGTTTTCCCAGTGTTTATCTCTTTAATAATTTAGCAGGTAAATTTATTGCTTTAATTCACCCACACCAACGGTGCATGGCAAAAGATATCACGGCAATAGATTGTGTTTATATGCCATCTTAAGTACGCTTCAGGGGGAGCTTGCTGCCAGCCTCTGTTATATTGTGACTAATATCTCTGTTATGTCTAGGAAAAACAAAGCTGAGCGTGTGTGCATGTTTCTGTCTCTTGTGTGCACATGCACATGGAGACACCGATCTGGGATATCCTTCTGGTATGCCGCAGTGTAGATATGATTACACTCAGATAAGTACCATGTGTTCAGAGGACACCAAACAATACTCACTGCCTTTCACAGCCCCCTCACGCCCCGTCCTTCCACCTCTTGCGAATAGAAATGGTGAGCTGTGGCTCTAGCTCTCCAGCTGGGAGATAAGCACTTCACTATATTCTCAATCTGGCATCTAAAGCACTGAGGCTGGTGCCAGGGCTTGTCTAAAGCTTTAAGGAATCCTCTACAGATGACTTATCGCGGCAGGGAGAGGTAAATAACTAAGTCTCTTTTTTTAAAAGCACTGCCAGCATTCTAGGCTCGGAAAGAATTTTCTGTTAATATATAGTGACTATAAATTGATTTTTTTTAAACTACATGCAGAATGTGATTTTTAAACTGCTATATATGAACTGAGAAGTCCAGCTAGCATTAACATATATACCGCATAGTGCATACTGCTGAACTTTACTCATAAACATCAACCAGCCTTACCTTTCACTGTTATCTGTGCCACTGCCTCTATCACCCCCAGGGTTGACATGGCCACACAGGTGTAGTTAGCTGACTGGCGGACGTCCGTAAGCTCCAAGACGTTCCGTCCGATAGGCATGTCGTCTTCAGGTGTAAGGTCTTCAGCACCCAGCATCCACTTCACATATGGCATGGGAGAGCCCACTGCCACACATGTGATATTGACACTACCGCCTGGCATGATCTCATTGTCTGTGGGTGGGATGGAGAATCGCGGAGGCACCCGGCGTACTGAAAAAGACAAAAGGTGGTGTGAAAACCAAATAGAAAAATTAAACTGTCCAGAGTTTCCCTCATTGGTCAAGAAGAAAACACTGATGGTGTACCACTCATACACTATATAACAGATACATTAACTGAATGTTAATGTTGAGTCTTAGCATAATGAAATCTGTTTGTACATAATTTCTGATTATTTAATGGAAAGGTAACACATTTGATCCAAGAATTACAAATTCCAATGGTGAATGGATAACAACAACACAAGCACAATGCACAAAATACTGTATCGCCATTGGTACAGATAAACAGAAAGCCACAACGTACTGGAGAGTCAACAGCACTCCAGAGTTGTATGCAAAGAAACAACTTTTATGCTGCACACTTCCAGCTGATGTGAAATAATGTGCCGCGTCACATTGTCACATCACACATACATAGATAGAGACCCCTCAGAAGGGAGAAACCCAACAATGTGGAACAGTATTTTTTTGTGCTTGTCAGAGTCAATCTAAAACTGGATAGTAGACATTCCAAAGTAAATATTTTCAAAGCCGAAACTTAAGAGGCAAAAATGCAAAAGGAAAAGTAAACTTTCAAGTAAACCAAAATGTATAACATCTGTAATGCACATGGGCAGATTCAAGGCCTATTGGAGGGACGTGATGGTCTCTGTCATGCACACAAGAACGATATCGGTCTTCGCGAGGCAACCATGGAAGGGAGTTGGAGGGATGAGGGCTGCAGGGGCAAAATAATAAGTAATGCAGGCACAAGAAAAAAAGAGATACCACAGTATGTATGGCAGCTAAAACACACTTGGACAGATATGTAAGAAAGTAACATCTAGGTACAAAGGGTTAATGAATGGGATGTCAGGTTTGACCAGGGAGAATTTGAATATAAAAATCTTTGAGCATATATGGTGAGGTGGTGTAGACAGCTGAGGGGCATACGGAAAATGGAATGGGACTACCAAGTGTTGGTTTTAAAGAATTTGTGGGAAGGATTTCTGGGGAAATCAAAAGAATGCAGTCAGGGTTACTGCTTAAAGAACTTCAGTTGGATTCCTGTGGGTATCTGGTTGGTTTACTCGACGGCATATTGATGACTGAAGGGGCTATTTGGAGAATGTCCTGTTCTCTATGGCTTGGATAAGATTACTCATAAGGTTCTTCGGTGAACCATGAGCGTAGTCATGAGGAATGTGACCCTTCTAAAAGTCGGAATACCAAGATTTATAGATCCTTGATTATCTCTGCTCATGATTCATAGTTCCTGTGACCGTTAACATTCACATGTATATCTGCATGTAATGCTGTGGTAGGACGATGGCAAAAACACTATCTGTGAGTGCCGACATTTAGTACTTTTAAATACAACATAGCATTGTGCTTCCTGCTGCCTACCACCATTTCACAAAGCACAGTCTGTTGAGCAGATTGCTCCTCTCCAGAGAGGAAATCTAGGGGAACTGCTTGCATTATTAAATACAACTTTTCTCTCACTTAATATTTAATTAATATCCAATTGGATCATGCTCCCCACAGACACAATGTTATCCCGCTCATTTGAATATCATTACATTTGTCAAGTCTTGTGGATATTGCTCCAAATACATCATTCTTTCATGACTTGAAACATCCTTGTCAGAGGAAATGTATAATCCCTGAGGAGGAGGGTGTTTTTACAGCTCAGTGCTTTAGTGATGATTACAACAAAAAAGAGAAACTTTGTTTGGGAGAGCAACATAGTGAGAATATTGAGCGTAGTGTTGGTTAAACGGCTGTACAAAGAGATTCACAATTCAAGCATCCATGGAGCAAAGCAGCTTTCAGTTGCAGGAGTCCAGAGTGATCAAGGACATCCTTCCTGCTTTGGTGCTGCACGTCACACTACAGCTACCATTTTTCTTTTCCCATTGGCCTGCTATTGTCTCGGCACTGGCCGGAGTAACCAAGCACGAACACTGACAGGAGGGGGGATGGGTATGGGCAAGGGGTGGGGAAAGGGAAGGACTAGATGGAGCATAAACAGGTGACCATGCAAATAGACACTCCCAACGATGCAAATATAATGTAATATCACACCCGACTTCCAAGGATGCAAACATGCACCACTTTTTTGAACAGTCAGGCATTCTGGCACGAACCAGGGGCATTCTCAATGGGAACATGAACACCGAATGCAATCAATAATAGAAATGACATCAATAGAGAAAAAAATTAAAAAGCTAGAAAAAAAAGGCCATGGAAGTGCAGCTTCAGTCATTTCATTTGAATTCTTCACAATGTGATGTTTTTTTTTGTGGCAAACAAATGAACTTTATTTCTGTTTTGTAAAAAAGTAAAAAACACACCAACCTTCTCGCAGCTCTGAGGGATGTAGGGGTTTTGATGCAGAATAAAATTAAATGAGGAAAGGAGAAAAAACAAGGGAAACACAGAGAGAGTAAAAAGGCCATGTTCAAGGTGTTCAAATGCTACTAAACAATTCGAAGGACCTTCTGTCTCAAAGGTTTAGGGAGCCCATTGCACCTCCATGGCACCTATCAGCAGTTAAACATTTTAATCAGAGAGGATATTTACCAATCTCGTTCCAGCCATGTGGTTAGCTTACATTCATTTGAACACTATGTAGTACTGGAGTATTATACATTTAACCAGGTTGTAATGATATTTTCTTTCAATGTATATAGTCAAAATTACTTGGAAACTGATTGTTAATTGATGACTATTTATGCTAACCAGAAGGCTGAACAGCATAGCACAGTTTATATGAAAATAAAATACCTGTACATATGTATTTCTAGACATTAAATTCAATTTTAGAAACGGTCAATGGAAGAGTAACAGTGGTATAATGTGTGACCTTTACTGCAGTATAGCTGCAACTAAAAGCATTGAGCAATAACATGTATTCCAATGAGCCTATTAATTTGATTTTCACACAGAGAGCAACACAACAAAGCAGTGAGAGATCACAGCCACTGGAATAAAGATTGTTACTGACAGCAAGCCACTGCTATTATACTTGCAAGGTACTATATTGTATACACTGAATTCATTGAAGTTTTTTTGTATTATTTTTAACACATCATTATATTGAGAAAATAAGTTAAGGTCAATTCTAGTCAGCTATGCTAGATTTTTGAAAATTATTTATACTCTTTCAACACTTGATTTAGATTTTGTTGACATAAATTGATTGGGTTAAAGATGTCCTTCCAATCTTCAAAAGAAGAAATAAAAAGACAGAGGAGAAAAAAAAGATCAGAAAGGATCTGCTCACTGCTGGGGAAAAAGTTGGGAATGGAGGAGGGAGGGTGTCTACCCTTTCCCCCTCCGACAGTCAGGTGTGAGAGGCAATTAGTAGGTAAACACAGCAAACAGTCAAGCCATTGGAGTTAGATTTAGGATTATCAAAATAAAAGACCAGAAAGACATAACAGAGCACATAGGTTCAAATCAGTGCAGGTAGGTCAAGTGCAAAAAAAACAAAAAACATACTTACAATTGCTTCATGGGATATCGACACTGGAGACTTTATTGGCTGATTTTTTTTTACTCAGCATTTTTACCGCGTCTCACCAGTTGCATCATTTATAGAGATCACATCATTTAAGTATTCTTCAAGATTTTTCATGAATTTTTAAGAGAAGGATAACATACTGCTTCATAGAGGCGTGTTAATCAGTGTTTCCTACCTCTGACGTATAGATTGGCTGGGGCAGAGTAGCGGGTTCCATCATTGTTGGTTGCCACACACTCATACTTCCCCTGGTCAGACTCTTCGCTCTGCTCTATCTGGAGGGCTCCTGGTTGGGAATAACAAACGGGCAACGGAGTGCGGTTGGTTAAAATTCTGTTGTTCGTTTCAACTTCACAAGCAAAAAGAAAGGTCTTGCTTGACCTCAGAGGGGCCAACATCAGTCCCCTTATTTCTAGTTTTGCTTTGTCCACTCAAGCTTCAGTAGTTTTAGGGAAGTTGTGATGGTAATCAAATAAAGTCCCATGAACTCCATGAAATCAAAAATACTATCATATCTATTAGAGAATTGCCACTTTGTTGCCACATATATGAAGTATTTACATATCTACCACAATCATCTACTGTTTACAGTGGTAAGTGCAACATGTGTGGAAAAGCTATAGAATTTTAAGTTTTTCCCCCATCATTATCACAGCCTGATCCATCGGCTGAGGCTAAATGGAGCCTCTGTTAACCTACAATAGGTTAGGAATAAGTGCAAACAATACTGCAATACAAGTATCTTGTCCCTGTTAGCAAGCCTAAAGTAATAATAAGGGAAAAACATGTCAACCAAGAGAAATTCTTAAGTTATTTCTTGTCTATTATACCTTTACCTTGTTGGTGGCTTCTGGAGAAAAAAAGCCTGAATACATATTGCAGGGTCTAAAAAGGCACTCATCTTAACGCCAATGTCAAAAAGATGTCATAATTTCACTTTGAGGAATAGGGGCAAGCCCTACGATATACAACATGTCACTGGACTGGTCAATATGGGGATGAGTGATACTGCTTCAGGGAAGCATGGATCAAACAAAAGAGGTTTACAGTATAAGAAAGCAGCATAACAAGGGAGGACAATTGAAAAAAAGGAAATTTAGGTATGAATTTTAGCATATTCAATCACAGATCAAGTGTAATATTCATCTAACAGAATAATTTAGGACTTCATCTGGGTGAAGTTACTTTCAAAAAATGCAGCACATACAAAAAATTGAAAAATGCTGCTCATATATGTGGAAAAATATTAATTAAAGTATTGTATTAGGCAAAACCAATATATAACCCTCTGTAACAAAAGTTTTGACATGCAAATCTTCCCAAATTGCAAGAAATGTATGCCGGCACAACTTACAACCTTCTGACAACCCTTAGCTGAAAAATAAAATGCAATTGTATTAGAAGACAAAATTCAAAATTGCCTGAGTCGACAAGAAGGCAACCAACCACTGCTTTAGCTTGTGAAAGCTACAAAAGACACCCATAAAAATCCACCAATGGGATCAGCAGTGTGGTGTCACATGACCCGGGGAAAAATAGCTTTATGCATCAACAACTCTCCAACTCCATGTCACACGGCAAAAATGAGCAGGTCCTCGCCAGACTCTACTGTTTGCCTTCCCCCAAACCCTGAAGAAAAAAAAGTCAAAAAGTAAAATAGCCTCCAAACCCAAGAAAAGTAAGAAAAATAGGTGAAAGAGAAAAAAAGCACCGTAGAAACTTTATCAAAAAAGTAGTTGTTTGGGCTTTTTTGTAGAAGGTACAGGAGAGGAAAGCAAATAGAAGAAATGAAAAAAATAGTTTGCAAAGATAGAAAGAATTCTTTGGGAGAAAAAAGCAGAGGAGAGGCAATGTTGTCTTCAGCATGCCTGCGTGATTCCACAGCATCTGTGCATATTTTTAGTGCTGAACAAGAACAGCTAAGGGGGAAAAATGCTTGGTTGTTTTAGTTGGACAAAAAGAGGGACACATGATTCGCTATGGCCAAAAAGAAAACAAAAATGAACGGAAAAATATAGTTTAAAAAAATAATTGTCATTGGATATGCTTATTTGAGCCGGTGCAAGCATATCACAACTGAGTTAAAGAGGCTCTCGAAACCAGAATACAAAGGAGTAAATAAAGCATAGACATAAAAATGGAGTACAAATTTAGTCAACAAAACAGGACAAATAAGAAGGAAGGTCCGTATGAACGAAATGGGATTTGGACTCGGTAAACAGGACGAAAATGGAGGCGATTCAAGTGAATGGATGGATTGACAGCAAGAATGAATTTGTTTTATTTTCATTCTGTGAACATCAGTTCAGCACTCTTACCTCTTATTGGTGTACCACCTGGGTGGATAATATGAATGCAAATAAGATTAGAAAGAAGAAGCATTAGTACGAGAAGATAGAGGCTGGGGGCTTTGGAAGAAGAATCAAATTAGATTTAACAGGGTACGTAAATAAAGATACTAGAGGAAAGAGAAAGGAGAGAGAAAGAGAAGGAGAACTTTTCTGTACTCTATTGGCAAAAAAGACAGGATTCATCATAGGAAAATCATAGGTCAGAGAGAAGAACTTGTACATTGATGTGGCACAGGGGAGGTGCCATTTTGGAAGTGGCAATGGCTTCTGAAGACCATCTACTGAAGGGAAAGACTTTCAGGACTTTGCAAATGAGAGGGAGAGGAGACTTGTTTAAGAGACCTGGAACCCTTTGCTTGACCTGAGCTATGCAGAAGCTGGTCACCTCCCTAAAATTCTCCAAATTTCCATACCTACAGTGCTGGTGTTAAGAGATTGAGTAAGTGAGTGAGTGGATCAGTGAGTGAGTAACAAACACGTGAGTACAGGTCATCATTTTTTTATTACCCAGGTCAGGATGTGGCATCTACTAAGCTAAGGATTGGTAATAATATGCTCTGGATAAAACTGCTACTACAGCTGGTAGTGGTAGGACACTTGGGGTGAGGGAAGAGTGTGTGTACCCCTAGCATTACCTCTGTAACTAAACTGTTAGTAAAATGCATGCCATGCATTTTAATAGTTGTTGGAAACATGGAAATTAGTGGGGGGTGATGTGTGCTTCAGAGCTAAGCACTTACCAAAGGATTCTGTAGATTTAAAAATACGGAGAGAAGAGAGACAGCATAAAAATATGATTATATTCCTTAAGTTTAGTTAACAAGGTTTTGTTAATGCTTTATCAACTCTATGTGAATCAAAGTCGCACATTAAAAAATAAGGGTTAATTCTACACAGTTCTGTTGAAAACAAGGCAAAGGTAAGGTTAACAAGACGAATTAACAAAGAACAGCTGTGAAATCTGTGAAGACAGGTGGTCAAACATAGACGACTTTAAATTTACCAGTAGTTGTGCGAATGTCAACAGCTTGCTATTAGCTGGCAAATAAGGCTGCAAGCTATAATTTACGTAACGCTGTTAGAAAATAGAATAATAATTTCTTGGTATGGAGATTTTAAAATCAAAGTTGGAATATTCAGGGGAATGGGTATATTCGGGTATGTCACAGGCAAATAAAAACAAAGCTGGAGTCTACACAGAAAAGCAGGGGTCATAAATTCAAAGAATCAAGGGGTCAGGGAAAAGCTTTATGGAATTTTACACACTACTGTGGCTAGTTAGTGTCTGGAATGTTATTCCAATGAAAAGTTGCTCTGACCAAAATATACTTCTCATACAAATCCAATGTTATTTTAAAAGGTTTGAGGATCCCTTGTTTGAAATTAAAATCTCAAAAAAAAAAAATCCACAAAGAATGGTGAATAATTTGAAGTTCTATTTCACACTGTTCTTTTTGTGCACGTTTTCCTATTTTAACCAAATTGTTGAAAATCATGGGAGCTCCTTTGAGTGAAGCCAAATGCTGAACATTAATTGTTAACAAAAACATAATAAATGAAGAGAATGGATCCAAACAATAAATAAATACGTACACAACTGCACCAACGCAGTGGAAAAGAAATCAAAACGTCAAAAGAACTCATTGTAAAAAGTCACAGCAGTGGGCAATGAGGAAGTTAGGACAGAAGCCAACAAACACATACGGGGACAACCCTGACAGCCCATGACAACACTGGAAGACAAGGGGAGACGGACATACAGATAACGCACACCAGAGCATACAGAGAGAAGAGAACAGGAAGTAGTAGAAACAATGCCATTACCTACAAAATTAAAGCCAAGCGAGAAGTTAAAGTATGGGAGGAAGAAGAGGACGAGAGAACGGAGGGGACTACAGGGGAAGTAGAAGATCAGAGAGAGGAATACAAGGAGAACTCCCACTTTTAGAAATGAGGTGGCGGCAGAGAAACCATACCTGATCTGAGCTGCTTAATGCGTCCATTGTTGTTGGTGGTGTTGACGGGGAGGAAGTCCTTGAACCAGGAGATGTCTGGGTCAGGATTGCCGCTGGCGGCACAGAGCATGGTGGCGGTGCGTGTTCGCTCCACCACTTTCAACTGTGGGCCCATGTCTATGGTGGGGAAACCAGGGGGCAGCTGGTCCTCTGCAAATAGAGAGGAGACACCATAGCACAGTTCATATCAAGCAAGTCAGAGCTATGCAGAGGTGAGGAGGGAGAGCCAATGGAAATTATAAACAACAAGATTGAAAAGTGCCAGAATGAGTAGAGAGTAGTGGCAAATAGAGAGACAGAGGAAGAAATATCTAGAGTTGTTGGTAGATATCAAATAATGGTGTGTGCATAAAGGGAAAGACAGCATAGTAGCATGATGAAAGAAAGAGGTACTTTCACGCTTTTATTGCTTTATTAACTTGACAGTGTGTCAACAGAGGAATAATTGTTTCTCTATTTATTAACATGACATTAAAATACAGTTTTCCCTCACCAGGTTAAATATTGACAAGGACATACAAGGAAAAAAAAGTGACAATGGAAACAGAACACTCAAAATAAAGGACAAGGTAAGTTTATGGAGGAAATATCTGACCTTTTAATGATGGGAAAAAGAAACCACAGGCAGCATGTATAGATGGCTTCTTTGATGTTCTGTGATGATGGCAGGTGACTTTGCCATGTGGTATAAGCTGTCTTGTTCCTGCCTGTGCCCCACCTTACCAACTGAATAAGGGTGCCCTACCTCTTGCTGCTGTTAGAGATGTGAGACAAGATAACTAGCGTAGCTCCCTGCTTCAAACATGTTGTTTTAGCAAAACAAAGAAAATCAAAGGCCTACAATAGCTTTGTCTGGAGCTCAAGGCCCTGAACAGGAAGTGTATTTGACTTGCTGCGAGAGATGAGAGGGGTGCTGAGTGGAATATTCCACAAACTGTAAGATGCTCATGTGCAAAATGTCTGCCTCTCCACAATGTTAGCTAAACAAGCCCTGCTTATTCTGAATGCCAATGAGGTTTATGCACACCTTTAAGTTTTCCATTGCCTGTTGTGATACGGCTAATTAGTGTCTTCCGTTGCTCTCGTAAACGGCACCTTTTTGGAAACGCTTTCTTCATTAAATTTTCATGAGGACACATCAGTCTGGAAACAGCTTTGAGATGCCATAGCCTGCACACAGCCAAACGACAATCGTGGCCGCCTTCCAACAATGCTCTTGGGTATCTGGCAGGAGAAGATACCTCAATGGATAAATCTTCTCAGAATTAGACTGTATTACAAATGAGTGACTTCCGATTGAACTGCAAAATTTCCCTCTGCAACTTGGTGTCCCTGCCTGAACTGACATATGTTTGGACAGTGATGGAAGGGTATTGTTTGTATGTTTAAAGGCAGCATACACACCAACGTGCTGTTTCTTCAGTTGTTGCAAATAGGTTTAATGAATTCTAATCCCACATGAAGGCATACTGCACCTTCAAAGTGGTCGTTTTCTTTACAGCTGTGAGCTGTTGATTATTCACAGCACCCTGACCCATCCATCTGGATGCTGAGTGTAGATTAAGCCCTCAACATGGTGTGCAAAGTTTGGTGCAATATATTAAGAGTCTTTATCTCTTTCAGTGGCCCTTAAGTAATAAGGTGCACTTAGGGTTTACTCTTGTGAGAGTTTTTCTGGCATCTAGCACCATGTTGGCTCGTCTCATGCACAACATTAATGCACAACATTAAGTGTTGCTCATTGGAAACCATAATTCAACCAAAAGTTAATTCACCTAATTCGCACAGTGGCGATATTTAATTTACGTCATAGTTTGGGGTGGGAAACGCTACTACCCTTTAAGAGATGGGTAGAGCTGGAGGCCAGATGCCCCAAGAAGGTCCAAATCAGAGGCTATAGTAACTGGACTGAGGGGCACAATGTTGAAAGACAATTTTATATTTATATGTTTTTGTCCAAACACCAGTTGAGTCTGCCACTGTTCACGACTGCTGTGCTCCCCAGAATGTTTTCCACCATAAGTATCATGGGAATTAACTATGGCCGCCATGTGAATAAAGTGAATTCTACTCATTTTAGCTCCTCATAGTACAGGCTATGTGCACTCAATCAGCTTCTTGATTTAAAATGTCATCAAAGCCAAATGTAATAAGTGAAAGAGAGGCAAGAAAAATGAAGGTGAACAGGTTACAGTCACGAGACAAACTTTTTAAAGTGCATTATTTGACAAGCTAGCTAAAAAAATGTATATGTGCCTTTGTTTAAAACCCAGAGAGCATAAATAATGCTGAATGAAGGTTATGTCCAATCCACAAAACTCTTACATTATATATAATATAAATCTTGTTGATTGTGACAACTGCATAAACTCACCTAAATGGAAAAGTTTCTGATCAAGCAGAAAGATAAAGGGCAGACAATAAGATACAAATGATAGCGAATGATGATAGTGATGATTTCTCTTTCAAAAAAGTACCAAAGTACTATCAAGTAATAATCTAGTGAAAGAAAATTGACTTGCAAAAGGTGTTCATTTAAATGGAGAAAGAGAGGGAGGTGGCAGAAGGGAATTAATTGTGCAAGGTAGCTCCTTTCCAAACTCCCTTCAGCCCGTTCAAGGTCGAACGGACAATTAGCCGTTTCTATAGTGAGTCAAAAGTATACCTGATCAAACACAATAGCCAGGAGCAAGCCTGGGAGCATGGGTGCGTGTTGAATATAATAATTGGATGTGACAATCCATGCGGCCTAAAAGGCAATTCCTATGAAAGTATTGTAAGGTAATGTAAAACAAAGTGCCTAAGAGATAATTTGGCTGTCCTTTAAGAAGTCTAAATTGTTCTCATTCTGGGGTATGTGATGCCCCTGATTATACCACTCTGTCTGGCTGAGGGGAAAAGGACAGGGTGCAGCGCGACATTCCTTTTCTAATAGCAAACAGTAACAGGTCAACTTAATAGCATTTCAAAACCAGGCTGCTGTAACGATAGTTATGCTACTATAACTCTAGGCGAAGCCTAAACGGCGAAGCCTACGAGAAATAGAACTGTATGGTTATTTCCTTCAGCGTGACAGATTTAGGATTGTAAAACCATAGTGTTCATGACTGATCAACATGACTCACTAAAACTGGGGAAAACAAATCATACAAGTGAGGCTGGGTCAAGTATATAAAGGACATTTTCACAACACTCATCTTTTCCCTTCTGTGTGTGTTACATGATGTTAGCCCTGAGCCCCAGTGTAGGCAGCTGATGTGGCTCAGGGCAGTGCATTAAAAATAATGGTCTGGTACAAAGGTTTCTGGCCTTTTGAACGCATTCTTGCCTTGCCCAGAAATGTAATTTACAGCCCCTTTGTGCACTCATGCTCCTCTGGAGTGGCCACAAAGTCATGACATCAGCTGAGAGGTATCTGCAGTCCTTTGTAGCCCAGAACTTGAGCTGAATATACAAAAAAAGAATAACAAACATGGCCACTTCCACCTTCCACCTCAAGTGCCTTGCAACACTCAAACCTTCCAAAGTGAATTACCATGGTGATAATAAATAAAGGGAGGAAATTTAACACAATTGCTAGCTTGTGCTGTGATTAACAGCTCAAATCAACAGAGCTGCCGCAGCGTTTTCCTTACAAGGCCAAGAGACCAGAATAAAATCAGATTAATCTCTATTTAATTTGAGTCACGGACATGGTTGTTGTATGTTAGGGTTAGGTTTGGAGAAGTCAGGTTATTGACAAAGTGTTAAAAGTGAGGAATGAAATAAGTAATCAAACAGGGCCAGGCTGCTAGCAATTTTTCCCATGTGCTATGTTTGCAGTTCCGCTAACAGTTAGGAGCTTGGTTTTTGGGCTTGTGGTTACATAAATTATCAGCAAAGAGCTAATTCATTACTGCTCTAAGAAGTCTGGACTGCATCCTGATAGGAACGGAAATTGGAAAAGTTTGCTGTTTGCTGTGCATGTGTGTGTGAATACATTGTATATCTGTATACAAGTTGAACATACAATGTATGAAAGTCAAACCTGAAAGGCAAAAA
>CABFOQ010005189.1:21634-35686 GCA_900660455.1 Gephyroberyx darwinii | reverse complement strand
TGAAGCAGTTAGGCAATTGCCTCTTCTTGTACTTATCTACTTTGATTAGAGACTGAGTGTTAAGGATCAGTGCTCTCACACAAGCATTAACTGGAACACAATGAGCGGTTCAGCAGCTCTGCTGAGTGTTTCTGTGTGTACACTAGTAATGGTAAATATTAATAGTCACACAAAAAACACCACTATATCAAACAAGCCATACAAGCGGTGATGAAAAACAGCCCTTTCAATCATTGAGATGAAGGGGACGGGCTGATCTCATCCCGTCCCCTATACTGCATTAGGCGTGTGAGACGAGCTGGCTTTGCTGATAATGTCAAAGCCATCTATTTTCATGCAGTGTCTGAGGAAAGCTCTGTGTACTGAGGCTGTTAGGGGCTGTTTCTCCCCAACGCTGCTTATTCTGCAGAGGGGCTACACATGTCAGGAATACTGATCCGCGCACAGTGAGGGGACCGCTTAGGCAGAGTGGAGCCGTATGCATACGTATGCACAGCACCTCACTCTTTCACTGCGCTTTCATGTGACTCATGAGAGCAATGCCAATCCAAGTCGAGCAGTGCAGGGCATGTTTTTCTCACTTCTGACTGACAATATCTGATCAGCCACTGTCCGAGGCTGCCTGTTAAGCCCTTTCTGCAGAGGGTTGAACCAAAAATTTGATCCTTGATGCTTGTACTGAATTCACATGGGATGCATATAGCACATATGGACAGCTATTCTTATGGAACAACACAAGGGTTTCTCTCAACAGCCTGCACATCAACTGCAGCCGAGACAATCTGGCAGATGAAGAAAAAAAAAAAAAGTTCTGGAGATCCTGCCTGTCTCGGTCTGTGCCTTTGACAAACTTGCATGTTCATGTAAATGGTATTAAATGAGATTTTAAGTAGTTGTGAGCATAGAGGGGGGCAGGAGTTGTCCTAATCCTGCTGCTCTATATTTATTTAATCTGGGCATTAATGCGTGCATGAAATTAACTTCATGCTGTTTCTTCTTCCCTGCCTCCCTCAGGGACCTATACAGAGAAGGCCTTTATGTTGACACTGAGTCGGCTAATGGGATTCAATCGATGGTTATAGTCCTTATTTACTGTCGATTCCTCACCTAATATTATGGGAGGATATTCAAAATTCAACATAGATTATAGAATATGTGTTGTGAACCTCAGTTTGAATAATTTTCAACCTATCTCAACATAGCAACCTGCACATTCCTTCAACACACACACACACTCACATCCTGTTATTGTTCACCTGACAACAAATCAGACCAGTTCAAGTAAGTCAGGTGAAGTAACAGGTAAAGGCGATGTGGCGTCACATGAGGGGCGCTGTTAGTCACACTTGAGAGTCTAACAGGAAAAGACATCAGGAAAGTCATAGCCCCGTTGACCTGTTCTTTTTGAGGCTTCCTCCAACTGCAGCCCTCCTGAACAATAACCCCCTTTTTCCTCCCTACTAATTACTAATGCTCGTCTCTCACCGGTAGCCATTCTGGGTGTCGATGCAGGTTCCCCCATGGAGGCAGGGGTTGCTGGGGTAGGAGGAGCAGGGCTTGTGGGTCATTTCCCTGGCAGCACAGCCACACACAGCCGAGGACGTCAACTTCACCGAGACCATGGATAAACTTCCCGAGTCCACCAGAGTGGGCGAGTCACTGATACTTAAATGCGTGGAACATCCACCAGCAACCCTGCAGTCTGCGTACACACACTCATCCACCTGCACCTTACTCTCGTTCACATGCAGGAGTAACTGAAGCTGCGAAGAGTGAGAAATGAAAAGAAAATGAAGGACAGAAAAGAGGGAGAGAAAAATAGGAATCACTAGAATCGTTGAGTACAATAACATTACATTACATTGTGCAAGGATATCAGGACCTTGCATGCAGTGCAAAGGAACAGTGCAAGGGCTATTTTATAGATATTACACTACATAAATGCTTTAAATATTCTACAACCGTGTGTTATAAAGCAGCATGGCATACAGTTAAGTATGACAGAGTGAGGAAGAGTGATACAGAAAATGTCGAAACAGTCCAAGCGTTACAGGAGTCGAAAGTGGAAGACAGGTAGCGTGTAAGAGAGAGGAAAAGAGAGAACGACAAGAGATGGAGGGGGGAGACAGGGAGACATGGCAGGGTCAGGCTTTAAACAGACAGAGACTTGGTGGGAAAATAAAAGGGCAGATAAAAGCCCAGTTATCTCTCCCCTCAAGCTTCTCAGTGTTTCACTTGATGTATGAGCACTGATCTCTATCTGGAAGACGAGTCGGTATAGACTACCTTCTTCTTATGTGCAGCCAGAACACCATGCAGTTTCTCCGGGTGCAGGTAGCCGGTATTGGTTCTAACAGAGAAGTGGATGTCCAGTGTCTTCTCCCCTCTATCTGCTATGCTGAAAATGTTGATACTACCCGGCCGGACAGACAGGGCTTCGGACAGGAAGTCCCAGAAGGTCTCCAGTCGACTCTTCCCCTCGACGTGGGAGTCGATAAACTCTTTAGCTGTGATGCCTTCAGGAGAGAAGAGAGGGGAATTGTCAATGACAGCTAAATAGTAGATCAAAGTCTACTGAGTTCCTGATTCCATTAGCAGATGGGGTAGCCTAACATCTTCGTCTATTGATCCATTCCCTCACTGTGCCTCACTGACTTATACATAAGGTGAAAGAGTCAAGATGCATTCAGATCTTTTATTTTCCTACTGAAGCACATTTTTGGTCTCATGCATGAAATATTTTCATGACCCCACAATCAATCAGATTTGTGGTGCCACCTTTCAATATCGGGAAAATGGAGGAAGTCATCTTTAATCTCCAAAGATGATAATGATTTGGAGACAGAGGCATCCATAACAGCCTTCAACTCTATTCGCAGAATGGCTTTTTTAAATGTCAAGGACTTTACCTGACACTTCCAAATTGACCTTTACAACACCGATTTGCTCTCAGAGACTGATAGAAAAATGAGGACCCTAACATAAACTTCAGAGTTTTTAAGGAGAAGAATAAGGAGAGCATTACCAAAATGCAGTATGAATGGTTGCTTTACAATGCCTGAAAATGTGAAATACTGCAGTATAAACATTTCTCACAACAGCCTATTATTTCAGTGTTTAGCTGGTTTGACAACTTGATAATCATCCAATGAAAAAGTGTCAATTTATCCATGTCTATGGCAGATGCTCTCTTTTAAAACATCCATCTCACAAAGACAGAGTTACCATAACAACAACAATAGTGGTAGCAAAGAGCAAGCATGCGTACTGTGGATGGGAAGATAAGTGAGACAAGAATCCAAATGGAAACGCTAGTTATTCAGTGCTCGGGGCAGAGCGCCTCAGTAACAGCTGGGCTCTGTGTGTTTGTCTGTACTGGCCAAGTGTAGTTGGAGCACTAGATGTTGTTGAGATTGGACGTGCGAGCATGTGTATATTAACTGTTGCTCTACGACACTCCAATAATGTAAACCCCCTGAGCATCTTAGCAGCCCTAGTGCACTTGCATTCAATGTTATTTCAGACTCATTGTCATAGAGCTCGTAGTCAGAGAGCATATGGGCAGGGTTGGATGGGTTACTTTAAAAACGTATTCCATTGCAGTTACTAGTTACCTCAGTAAAATTGTAATCAGTAACATAATCCAAGGGATTACACAAACTCAGTATTTTGATTACTTTCAACTACTTTGTCCCTACTACTACTACTATTATTGTTATGTTGATGTAGGAGGTGATTTAAATGTGATTTATTATCATAATAATAATAGTAATAATAGTAATCATGAATGTCTGAAATAATCATGCAAAGAAATGAGTTAATTTATCAAAAAATGTGATTATTGGTAACATGCCAGTAGGCTACCAGAACATACTCATCAGTCAAAGCATCAATGCATCAAAACGGAATGAAACCAAAACTGTAATGCTGTATAGCGATCCAAGGAGCCAAGTTATGTTTGTAATAAATTCAATGAGAAGGCTTTTGCATTGCTACCTGTATCTAATAATTGTATCTTAGTATCTAATTTTATTTTAGGCAAATCATTTTGTATAAATTTAGACTCCTTTGTGGTAATTCTGGTTATTTTATTGGGGAATAGCCTTTATTTACACACACACACACACACACATACACACACACCAACAACCCCCCCGGCTACTGTTAGACCTCCAGTAAAAATGAGAAAAAGTGCAAAATTACATTAAAGTTTAGGAAATGTATTTATACACTCACAATTTTTTCCTGTGCCACATAAAGACAGAGAACACCTTCTCAGTTTCTTTAAAATTATTCCCAGTAGTAATCCTCTAATTTTGGACGGTTACGTAACAGAATACAGTTACGCCTTTACTACCCAACCCTGCTTATAGGATATAGTGCATCACTGAGCATCACACCACATCAGGTATGTCACTCAGTACCAGTACCTGTCAAACGCAGGGAGGCTGATGACAGTATGGCCTTTTCCTCCAGCTCTCTGACATGAACTCTGACCCCTGACATCACATCGGGCCACACCCCATCTGACACCCCCACCCTCAGCCAGTAGCTGCCTGCTGGGGTGTTCTGTCGGATGGTCAGCACTCCTGAAGTCTGGTTCAGACTGAAGTACCTGTGAAGAGGAGAGAATCTGTAAGTGTCAGAGAATCAGTTCAGTGGAAGGTGAGTGGGAAAAAAACAGCATGTTTTGTTGTCTTGTTCAGAGAAAAAATACCTGACAGATGGTAGAATTGATCAGAAGTACCTGGGTTTACTCCAACAGAAAATAATGCAAATTCATAAAAAAAAAAAAAAAACAAAGACATGAAAAAGAAAACGGGCCAAGAAGTAAAAAGACAGATTCTGTAGCTCCAAAATCTAAAAAAGCACTCAATAGTTGTCATAGTAACTGACAGAATTTGTTATATGAATAATACAAATATGCAATTGGTATTTCTAATCTGATCTTGAGGGTGTGAATACTGAATAGTTGTACAAGGTCCCTGACAGAGCCATGCTGTGCTAGTATGGCTGTTTCATCTCGGAACAGTATACATACGGAGATTGCTTAGTTTGTTTGAATCTGATTGCATTTTCCAGAACAGCAATCACTGTTGACTGCTGTGATTAAAGTCCCCTAGAAAGTGTTCCTTATATTACAGGCAAGGGAATTGGATCTGAGATTAGGAGAAGTACCTGTTAGGCATGTCTCAGATGGAGCGATAGCGCTGAAAGAGCTGGTCCGGGGCCTCGTTGGAGAAATGAGGCCTGAACACCACTTTCAGTTCACATCCTCTTTATAGCAATGTCAACATTGCTGGCGATTGCTCTTAGCGCTGATACCTGACGCTGGTGTACATATCGCTACATATTGGACATGTGTAGCTTCATTTCAGCATGTATTAAGGAATTATTAAGTGTGTTTAACAGAGAGCTCCTACTTAGCGGCGCTTGTCTCCAAGGTGTAGGTCTTGTTGTCCCAATCATCTGGATCTGGGGCATACACCTTCCCCAGTGCCGCAGTGGCCATCCTTCCTGTTCAAGGTAAATAGGGGCATACACACACACACACACACACACACACACACACGCACACACACACACAGTGTACACATTGATTCTGTCTGGACAAAATCTGCTGATGCCAACACTTATCTTTTCGTCCCTCTCTTCTCCTTATCTTGCATTCTTGTGTTCTGTTCTACTTATTATGCTCATAACTATGGAGCCCCACTGCTGGAATGAATAGGCTCTCAGTGCTCCACTTCAGAGAGCGTAGAGCTTAAGGAACTGGGGCTATCTCAGTATGGATTATGTTATTATCGACCTGCAGTGCCAGAGTACTGCAGCTGGGTAAACAATGGCAGCCTGGATGAGTCACGCCGCCCCTGTTTTCCACAATTACCGCAACTGCCGTGGAGCTGAGTGCGCGATCAAAACACTAACATGCCTACATACCTTACCGAGTTACCCGGCGGGTGAAAAAAAAAAAATATCATGGTGCTGATCGTAATGTGATGTTCAGATGAGCTTTAGGCGCAGACAGGGTTGGCAGGGGAGAGGGGGATTTGACAACGACATTACCATAACAAAACACTGTTAGAATGAAGGGGGAAGAGCACAATTATGAATTCTAGACTGTACTGAACAGGTATGGGAGTGAAAACTTCTCCCTACAGCTCTAGCCTCAGTCTCCCCCTTTCACTCAACTCTTCTTGCAGTACAAAACCCTGTAGTGAAAATGAGGGGCAAGAGAATAAAATGGAAATGAGCAACTCACCCTTGCGGCTATGTACATACACATCCTTCTCCCCTGCTTGATGGGCATTATCATTCTGGTCCCCGATGGTGATGGTGAGTGTGTTCGTGGCTGTCAGTGGTGGACGGCCGCTGTCAATCATTATCAGTGGCAGGTGGAACTCCCTTTGCCTCTCCCTATCGAATCTCCGCAGGGATGTGAGCGTGGCAGAGCCGTTCCCGTGATCCTGCAGGTGGAAGTCGGCGGAGTAAAGCGGGAGTAGGGCGAGAGAGAAAGGAGGCCCGTGCTCTGGGGAGTCTCTGTCCACAACATACAGTAGAGTTGAAGTACGGTTGAGCCAGACCACTTGAGGGGCTGGACTGTTTTCCCACAGCACAGGGGTGTACGCTGCCTCTAGCTCTGGTCCGTTGTCATTCAAGTCCAGCAACGGTAATTGGACCGTTACACTGCCGGTCAGTGGCGGGGTGCCCCGGTCGGTCGCCATGATGACCAGCTCATACCCTGCCGCTGTCTCCCTGTCCAACGGGCCGGTGACCGTGACCACACCAGCTTGGTTGACTGTAAAACGCCCATAGGGGTCGGACTCAGGAAAGATACTGTACAAAATGTCCCCATTCATCCCTGAGTCAGAGTCACTGGCTACCACCTGGATGATGCTGGTTCCTACAGATACATCCTCGGGCAAAGGAGCCAAAAGGTGTGAGCTGGGGCTGAACACAGGGACATTATCATTCTCATCCTCCACTAGAACCAGACAGTGGATGAGGCTGGAGAAGTCAGAGTCCTCCACCCTGATGGTGAGGTTAAACCGCTGCTCCCACGACTTCTCGTAGTCCAGCTTCTTCTTCAGCTTCAGAGTGCCACTCTGCTCCAACCTGTGGCTGACCATGTAGAATCGTTGCTCCGGGTCCCCGGCCACCACAGTGAAGGCCAACTGTCCGTAAGTGCCAGCATCAGGGTCCACAGCGCTCAACTCCAGAATGGGAGTGTCCACGTTACTGCTCTCGGACACACGGGCCCCACACCAGTCCTCTCTAAACTTTGGCACGTGGTCGTTGATGTCCGTTACCACTACAGTGACCGTTGCCGTGCCTGTCATGCCGCCACCATCGCGGGCCTCTACTATCAGCTGGTGGCTCTCAGAAAACTCCCGGTCCAGACCCTCTGCTGCCACAGATATAGTGCCAGTGCTGGAATCGATAGTGAAAATGTTAACACTGTTTGCGTTGCGGGCATTCTGAGTAATCCGGTAGGTGAGGATTGCGTTCTGACCCACTGCCGCATCGTCAAGGTCTACCGCTGTCATTTCAACGACAAAAGTTCCAGGAGGGGAGTTCTCTGTCACGCTACTGTGGCAATTATCAGTTTCACAGGAGAAGGTGGGTGCGTTGTCGTTGATGTCCCACACGTTGATGATGACGTCAGTGAAGCCGGTGAGTCCCTCACCTTCCTCGTCTGTTGCCATGACAACAAAGCGCCAGACAGCACGCTCCTCTCGGTCCATGGTGCGCTGGGCATACATTTCCCCCGTGACGTCGTTTATCATGAAATGGGACTCTGCCCCCTGGCCATGAATGGAATAGCGTATGGCTCCTTGGTTTGCATCTTTGTCTGGGTCAGTAGCTGTCACCTGGAGAGATAAAGACAACTCCCTTAAAAAAAATGGAACAGATATTCATTCACCTGCCCACTAAAATTAGTGATGCTTCTCGTCTCTTTTCAGCAGTCACCAGGATTTTTCTTAGGCAGCCCATCCTAGTGCACTTCCCTTGAATATGGCTTCTGAAATGGTTCCAGCAGCCCTATATTATATGTATATGTATATTATGACACATTAGCAGTAACTAAACTGAATTACTGAACCATGTTGCTGCATGAAGAAATAGTTAGCACTTAGTTTTCATATACAGCGAAACAGAAATGAAGTTGAGAAGCGTCTGCTTTAAAAAAGTAAGTCTCTAAACGTAATTACATCTCTAATTAAATAAATAGATAACTGTAATTAATGAGAAATCGTGTAAAACGTCTCAGCAGTAATCATCTCAGCCACTCACCTGCAGCACAAACACAGGTGACCCATCCAGCTCCTCTGTGACGGAGCCGTAGTACTCATTCATGGAGAACACCGGCGCCTCGTCGTTCTTATTAACCACATTGACCACCACTGCAGCATAGTCCTCCCACTTCCCATCCGAGGCCAGGACCAGTAGTTTGTACCTCTTCTGCTGTTCATAGTCCAAAGGCTGAGCAATAAAGATGGCGCCCACCTCCGGCTCGACGTCAAAAACGCCACCGATGTTGCCAGACGTGATCTGGTAGCGCAGCTTGGCATTGGCCCCTGGGACAGGAATCAAGAAATGCATGATCGGAGATGTGAAGTAAGAGGCTTTTAATTCTGAAAACCAATTTCCCTTTAAAGGATAATGAAGTTACTGAAAAATAAAGTGAAACTCGAGCAGACTAATGTTTCGGGAGCCAATGATCTTTTGGATCTTTTAGTGGAATCCATATCATTGCCGGCGCAGTCTGCCTAGATTACACCTGCAACAACATGTTACCACAAGGGTATTAAACCTCACTTCTTCAAGGACCTGAACGTTAGTGGGTTTTCATGTTTCCCTTGCTTGTTTTGATTACTTAATTAAATGGAAACTTTGCACCTTATCTTCACAGCCTTAATCAGACACTAATTAAAGAAAGAGTGAAGAAAGTAACTGAGGGAGAGAGAGTGAAAAGCTGCATAATGTACTCTGATAGTGCCCTGTGGGGAATGATTCTGAGGCCCGAGGAAAGAGTGGGGGGATGTGGTCTAGCAAAGAGGAAGTCAATATCTAAACTCATCTGCTGTGTTTCCATCAAGACCATCTGATCTAGAGGGTTAACGTTGGAATATATAAGATAATCTCCTAGAATGTCTCCCCTTTCAATCAGTGTGTTGGGTTAAAGTAGCTACAATCCCATGTAAATACACTAATCTGTACTAACACAACCCTAGCAGACAAAATGCTCTTTGCCTCCCTCAGGGATCTGACAGGCTTACAGCAGTCAAGCCCAGGGTGGAGTTTTTAAACAAGACCGATTGAGTTTAGCCTCTCAGGCAGAGATGTGACAGTATTGTAACTTCAGTGTTGGGGGTTGATGTTTTTTCCACAGCTATTCATCATTAGCACTGCAGCATGGCCTAAGCCGCACCCCCGCTCACCATAAATACTTGATTAACGGCCCCAAACATGCCTGATCAAATCCCGCCCACCTACTGTGTGGGAGCGTGTCACTCTTTTTGGAACATATGTGCTATGTGCATTACCAGGCAACCAAGTGGCTACTGCTAAATCTAGCACACTGTGCTCAGCTCAGCATGATTTCAGCAGAGCTCAGTCCAGATTAGGGACTGCTCTGTCTATTTTTTGCACATTGCAACTATTCCATGCCGTCTCGCAAAACACTGCCTACAGTGCTGGCAGATCAAAATGATTGACTGACAAGTTTTTTTTCAAGTGCTATTCCAAAGGAGAAAGTCTGGCAGAGTATGGAATATGAAACCTGGAAAGTTTCCTGAACTTTCAAAGTGCCTCAAACAAACTTTTATATTGGTTCTGGCTGGCTAGCTTCGATAACCTTTACTCCCAGGAACAGCAATGAAAAAATCTCCCTGGGATTTGACTGTTTCCTCCCCCATATGCTGCCTCGTCGAGCATACCTTCATCCTCGTCATTAGCACTAACAGTGACAACAGCCAGGCCCACATCTGCATTCTCATCGACACCAACTTCATACAGCCGCTGAGCAAAAACCGGCTTGTTGTCGTTGACGTCGCTGATGAAAACCCGCACATACGCTGTGTCTGCAAGAATGACAGCAATGGCAGAAGATTAAACGAGCACACACTCATATTCCCTCCTTTCCATCTGTTTATCAAGCCTTCGTTTCATTGTCACCGTTTCGCGGGAAGAGGCACTTAACCTGACGCAATGTGCCTCATTGACATGGAAATCAGACGTAACATTATTCACAAAGATGTGCTGTAAATTACATAAATTATTCATTTTGGCAGGAGTTTATTGTTTTAGCAGGGGTAACTGTTTTCAGCACACAGAATAGCACTAATGGGGGTAAACGTCTTCAACAAGCTGCTTTTTTCCGCAAAGAGTAGACAATGTACCTCTCTACCGGGAAGGTTAAATATTTATAAGATGACAAGTGTTTGTGTCTTATCTGTGCCCTCCTCATTACGCTGTTTATTTCTTTACTTAGAAAGAGTAAATTATCTGCCCGCAAAACACACGGGTGACATGTTAATTTGGAGCTGCTGGAGTTGGAGATGATGGTGGAATGTGGCTCCGTTTTCTCGGCTTCTCTTTTACATTTTCATCCTGCTCTCGGTGTGTCCCAGGGGTGAAACAGAGAGGCAGGTAATGTTTGCAGAGGAGATGAGCCCTTTCTGGATGCGGGAGATACGTAGCGCAAGACGCAGCTAAGACTCATTGCAAATGCTAAGCAGCCCAGACATCCCTGGAGAGAAGGCGTTGCTGCTCCAAAACATCACCCTTTACCCCTAATACCGCCTTCACAAACATTTGCCGTGACCCGCGTCTGAATACAAAGGTCTTATTACGTTACCCTAGGATACAGACGAAGGTTTTAAGGCTGCCAAAATATCACAGGAAGAACATGATAAACAAATATTGAAAATACACTGAAAATACAAAATGGTTTGTGTAAAAAAAAAAAGAGCTCCAAGAAATCTCTGAGCTACTTTCACATGGAAAGGAGCAAGGCTTTCTGGTCATGGTTGTAGAATAAATCAAATTAAGATTCACTTTTCAAAGTCTGTCCCAGGGTGTAAATGAATCTAATGTGATGCCGGTGCAGCCTGTTTTAAACACAGTGCACAGAGGAAGAGCTCATAGTCTAGGTTTCAGTATTGCCCCGTAGGCTTGTGAAAAGAACAATGCTACTTTTTACATTGCAACCGGGGCAAAGGTCACTTCAAAGTTATCTCAAAGTTAGAATTTAACTTTGAATTTAACAATGAAGTTGTTTCCGGGAAAAACGAGTCAGGATAAACCAAAACTTAAGAAATTGTATTTGACTTATTAAAGTGTTTAAATTATACCTGAAGTAATAGGCCTAGCCTTGGGCCGAACCCTGAAGTGAGCAGTTCATGGCCATTTTAGAAATGTCTTAATGGAATTAATCAAAATGTAACTTCATGAGGAGTTTCATGCTAAGAAGAAAGCTCTGATCTGATCTCATTATTATTGTCAACATCACTTCTAACCTGGAAATATTATGACCACAAATGTGTTGTCTTGGCATGAAAAAATCCAAGTCCAGCACTTATGTGGGTTTGCCAATCAAAAAGCCTAAATTAAAAGGCATTGTGTTTGTAATTTTCTATAGTTTTTGTATATGGTCTGGGATTTTCACAGTCCATATATGTAGCCTTTTCACTTTGAGCTCTTGTACCATGTTTTGCCTCTAGTGGCAAGGTTAGGGCACATCCTGCTACACAGTGGTGAAGGTCTATATAGTAACTGCCAGACCTGCATTGTACATCCAACATCCTGATGAAGGCATAAGCCGATACACGTAGGTGTTTCTCTGTGTCTTGGCCCTCTAATTAAAGGCTTTTTAATTTGCAAACCCACATGAGTGCCTGGACTCTTTTTATGCCACAAGAACACATTCGTGGTCATAATATTTCCTGTTTTTTTTGCTTATTTAAATTCCTGACTTCCTAGAGCACCCATGGCTGTTTGAGGATTCATAAAGCGCTCTGTAAGACACTTTTTTCTTTCAAGATCACTTCTAACCTGAGTTGGGCTGTTTGTTCTTGCCAGGTCGAGCTGACTCCTGGCCGTCCTCTGACTGAACCTCTAGCAAGTAGGAGCTGCGGGCCTCACGATCAAACACAGCTTCTGTGTAGATGGCCCCGAGCTTGGGGTCTATACGGAACAGATGGTGGTCCCCACTGCTGTCACTCAGGAGAGAGTAAGTGATCTGTGGAGCACAGGGGAATTGGAAATTCAATTACAAACAATAGCCTGCAGAAAATCCAGATATTAAAAGCTTTGTAGCTGAAAATGTCAAGCCCTCTGTTGTATCCCTCAATTCCATCTTTTCTCAACGCAGCCAAAGCCAGATCAATACGCTAGCCCACTGATATTGTCACAGTCACACCGCTGCAACAGCACAGTTCCCAAAACCACCAAATCAACAGTTTGACAGCTCTGAAGTAAAAGCTTCCACACAGGAGGGATTGTGGTGTGATGATATGTCCCTCCAACTCCAGAGTGATGGCTTAGTGAGGAATAGCATTTTGCAGCTGTGGTTACTGTGGTTTCAGATTCTTATTAAACCCCTCCATTTTTTAAGCTGCATAACCGAACTTGAACACAAAACAAGATTGTCACAAACCTCTCCATTAAGACCCAGGTCTTTGTCATGAGCAGACACATGGAGAACTGAGGTCCCTATCTGGGCTCCTTCTGTCACTGAGGCCTCGTAGATGGAGGAGGTGAAAAACGGCACGTTGTCATTGACGTCTTAGGGGAGAGATGAAACATGTATACTTTACCTAGGGCGAATTACAGGCAAATGCAAATTATAGTAAAAGATACTATGACTGCATATTGCTAAAATCTACTAATGTCATGCATAGTTGCTCAATTTCACAACATTGATTAAGGTCAGTACAATACAACTCATACCTGTAACATTAACGTAAACAGTGGTGAATGCTGCAAGAGGCACGGCAGCCACGTTCTGTGCCCGGACGCGGAGAGAGAAAAAGGGCGTGGTCTCGTAGTCCAGTGGCTCAGACACCAGAAGGGATGCAGAGCCGTCTTCCCGGTTCGGGGAGAGGTAGAAACGCACTGGCATGTTGGTTTCAGGGACCATCCCGTCCTCCAGGTTATAGGTCACCCTCGGGTCACCAAGCTGAGAGGTCGCCTTGATTGTCTGAATGGGAAGACAGCTTAGGTTACACTTTCCCCAGGGCGAACACCTCGATCTCACGTTAGAATTAGGCTATACTCACAAAAACATGCACAAAAGCATGAGATCCTTAAGTGACCAAATGCTATTGCCTAAAGAAAATACTCTACATGTATACCATCTGGTTTCTTCCAGTTTAAACCCATCTGGGTGACTGACTACAAGTGAGTTGACTCAAGCCTTACGATATGATCAACACTCGTCTTTGATTAAATGTATTTTGATGATTGATTATCTGAAATGGACGATCACAGTCAAACCTATTGTGTGCGTCCTGGACAAACCTCTCATCTCTAAATGAGTCCCCTTTTGAAGACCTTGGAAAAAAGGATTTTCTCACTCTCTAGATTGACAGCCATATATTTTTCACATCAAAGGAGACATTTTGAATGAATTTAATTAGCCTAAGGTCATGAAACTTGCTCAGCACATGCAGTACAATGTCAGCTTTCACTTAGAGCATCAAACCCTGCACAGTTTTCGGCACACTGACAAGCTTTCAAAGGTTTGGGCACCAAAAGAGCACACGGCGACTGAGAAATGTTCAGACCGCTCACTAGAAACATTTAATTAATTGAATTACAGCATCCCAAATGGCAGGAGTTGGAGTAATTAAACCCACATTATAGCAATACACGTCCTAATCCATCAGCATTAAATCATGTATTGATAAGTGTGCAAAATAATCTGCAGTTGCACACACGCACACACACACACACGCGCGCGCACACACACACACACACACGCGAGCGCGCACACACACACACACACACACACACTTTGCCCATACCACTATGGGTGTGTCCCTGGCG
>CABFOQ010005173.1:7205-27814 GCA_900660455.1 Gephyroberyx darwinii | reverse complement strand
TTCTTGATTACGTTGTATCCATACCTCCTAAAAGGCTATATGCACTATAATATAAGGAAAATATTGTTGAAGTTAAAGCAAATTTGTAGCATTTTTGTAGTAATTGATGAGGAAAAACCATTATAATATTCCTATTATGGCAGTATTGGCAGTGAGTTTATAGTGGCCTAATCCTACTTGATGGTATTTTCTAATCTGCTATGGTATTCTTATAATATTACTGTAGGGTCTTATAGTTTTTCTATGATATTTGTATACCTAGTATCCTTCTAAAATCTGTTCCAGGATACTTTAGTACCTCCTCAGTGGTTTCAGTGAAACCTGAGTGTCATGGAGAGGATTTCTTGTCCCCTTCTTGAATCCGTTGTATCCATACCTCCTAAAAGGCTCTATGCAGGTCTATAGATGTTCTGGTCACTAGCTGTTGGCCTACTAGTTTTACTCTATTTGAGTAAGCTCAGTAAATCAATGTGCATGTGCAGCACACATTAAATAAAATGTAATTCATTCATTTAAAAATTCAGCGCGTGCAACTAAGTCACCCTTCTCTGGGGGGGCTCACCCCCCCCAAACCTCATGTCCTAAAATCACCCCTGCTCTAGATTATTAGTGTTTTAGTTTTCAATATAAATGCAAATTGAACTATATCTCAAAATAGTAGAAATAAACACTTTCTCATAATGGTTGATTTCTCAAATTGCTCATCTGAATTGATTTCTGCTGCTGCTTCCACTTTGTTGTTCAACAAAGCTAAACAAAACAATTTTCATCAATACTGCACCGTATTTAAGTTTTCGAATTTCAGTTTAATATTTACCTGTTGATAAAAGTTAAATTGACAATCACCTCTCATTCTAATCTCCCCCCATCCCAGGGAAAATATTAATTTCACTTGTAATAACCTTGCAATACATGTAGCATCACACCAGGGGACTGTAGAGCACAAAGGGGTGTACAGCCTACCATAAACTGCAAAGTAGCCTAGACCTAGAGGCTCACATATTACAATACTAGCCTCTCCGGTTTAAACACAGTCTTGTGATTTCCACCATGTCAGATTTTACACATATCATTTAAAGACCAAAGAGACCAGCAAATAAACTGACATATGTCCAGTCATTTTAAATTAGTCTTCAAAATTATTTTATATAATAAGAGTGTGTATATAAGAGTGCGTGGAACATCTCAGAAATGTAAAACTTGTAATCAGAATGCTACTGTTGATCCCTTTTCCTAAATTTTGTATGAATGAAACTGTAAAAGTGCAATTCGTACTGTCTGTATGCCCCTATACCGGGGACAGACCTGAAGTACAACAACTCTCATTGTTTAAAACACTCTCATCTTCTGAAACAAACTGTAATTAAACTATTCCTCATTTTTCTGGGGATCCACTGGAATCCCTTCAGGGATCCCTGAAGGCTCCCGGACCCCAGTTTGGGACCCACCGTGGAGAAACCCTCCGCTGAGGCACTAGAGGCCGCTCTTAAGGCGAAAAAGGCGCAAGCTGCAAAGCTCAATGTTTCCTTCGTTTGACAGCAAGGGCTTGTTTTTAGAGCACAAAACAGCAAGGATGAAAATTTCAAGCGACCAGCCAGATGCAGCAACGGGGATTAATCGAGAATACATTTAGCTGAAAGGACATCAACTTTATCTCGATCTCTGTATGCGCTACCAATTTAATGTTAGGCAGTTGTATATTGATTGAACTGCAGATGAGCGTCTGTGCTTTCTTACCAAAGAAGTATCCCTGGATTTGTTGTTGTTAGCTGCTAATGCTAGTCATAGAAGTTGCGAGCTAGCTAGCCTAGCAAGCTAATGGTTAACGTGAGGACAGAAGCTAGAGTAGTTAATTAGCCCGTATCTTTATTTTTAATACTGGCTGGCAAGCAGTTAAGCTTTGTGTAGCTGATGGAGCTAACATTAGCTTCAGTGGTTCAACAACTGCCGCTTTAGCTAAGATTTTGAAGTACCAACTGTATTAGTTAGCTAGCTTGCCAGCTAGCCACTATTCTTAGAAGAATGAGTAGAAAACACCATCATTTGAAAGGAGCCGAAGTTAGCTGCTGCGTAAAATACTTCTTGTTCGGGTTCAACATTATATTTTGGGTAAGTAAAAGCAGTTTTCCTTCCGTTTCCATCTCGATAACATGTTTGTAAGAGTGCTAATGGAGAGTAACATTAAATATTTTGTTAGCTTAGCAAGGTTGTTGGCTATCTTGTGTTAGTCAGTGTTGAGCTTGGTGTGGTCCCTGATGTTTCACTTATATGATGATAATATTAAATAGCCGATTGACCAATACGTTAGGCTATTTTCAGGCCCGTGTGTGTTGTTGTTGCTTTATTTTCTTAGGATAACATAACTTCCTTGCCTTGACTTTCAAATCTTTATCACATGAATTAGTATCTTAGTGTCTTTGCTTGTAGTGACCTGTGTGTAGCTGAAACTTTTGAGGAAAAGAAGGAAACTTTGTTGGCCACAGTGGTGGGTAAATCACAAAACACACCAGCCACTTTTACTATTTTAGTAGCCAACTAGGTCTTTAGAAGAGAAAAGTACACAAACAGCAGCCACAAACAAAGACTTAGGAGCATTTGGCTGATGTTAATTTCTCACCCTGCTCTGAGTCAGAGGTAACCATTGGTTGCATTGTTTCTTATTTTTTCGAGAAATAGTGTTAACCTCATCTGTGTATTGTTAGGCCTATTGCAAGACAGTCCAGATCTCCTTTCTAGTTGTTGTTGATCATGCACCCCCCTCGATCTCTGTCCCCCAGTCTGAAAAGTTCCACTGTTCACACCCCCTCACCCCTCCCTCGTTGCCTGTCTGCTTTGCTTCTGTGCAGCCGGTATATAATGTCAATGGGTGAAGGGATGGTGTGTCTGTGTGCCCCAGAAGGTCTTCCCACACACTGTCTGAAGGAAAAGGCCACACAGGCCTGAATACCACCCAACCCTCCTCTTCTCAAGCACCCCTTTCACTCCTTCTACCACTATAGTGCTCAGGCACTGCATGACAGCATTGTTTCTCTTACGCGCTCTTGGTCTCCCTCTCCCTCTCCCTCTCACACACACACACACACACACAAAGAGGGGTGGTGAGAACAAAGGCTGGGGGGAGCACCGGGTGTGATTTTCTGTTTTCTACCCTCAGATGCTTGTCCTGCCAGACTCATCAGGCAGATGGGATCCACATGCACTTGGCTCCCCTCCTACTCCTTTTCACCACCTCCTCCTTTGCCACCTACCCATATCCTCATTCCACAGCAAACTGCACAGTACTCTCCTTCATTGTAGGAATATCACATTTACCTCTATAGTGTTTTTTGTGAGACACATATGAAGAGAGCTCTGTATTCCACCTATTGGCCAACTAATCAACTAGGAAAGATTGAGTCATATGTCTTCAGCCTTGTGTCTGACTCATAGTGTAGTGTTTTGGACTGTTGCACACCTAGACCAAGCTAACAGGCCTGTCTCTGAGCTCTCCCTGAAACTATGGAACAAGTTCCAGCTCGCTGGCTCTTTCTCTTAATAATCACCTAAAGATGTGCGCCTCTTGTTTGTGTGCTGTGAAACTGGATTTGACGGACATGCCAATGCATTGCCAAAATAGAGAGATCTAAGATCTTTTACTCTCTATCAAACAACCCATTTATCTTCATTGTTGTGATGTTTTGTTTTGTTTTTTATTTTCAGCCATGAAAATAAATGCAGCTTAAATTCAGGCAAAGGGCTCGCCAGACCTAAATATTGGGAACAGGAGTTTGCTGATAGAGCAAAGTGCTGGCTTGGCCATTTGAATTCTTGCAGCACTAGAACTTGTTGTTGACAACCAGACATTCTCACCCAAGAACAACACACCTCTAGTTCTCAGAATAGACACATTCCTCACATCCACCTAATTAATCACATTTTCTGCCCGAGCTGCTGAGATGTTTGGGAGCTGTGCATGCTGTAATTAAGAGCTTGTTAAGCTGTAGCCAAGTTGCTGAGTTTGTGGGATGCAGACTGCATGCGCTTAGCTGGCTGCAGCTCTCTGCTCGCCATTGTACCTTAGGAGTATAGACTATACACTGTACCTATAGACTGTATAGGAAATTCCAATCAGATGCATTTTGCCCCTAAGAGGAAAGCGGACTCTTGCTTCCGTTGTGTACCGTGTAATCAATCTTAATTTGATCAATTTGAAACACTATTTATGCAGTATCAAGGTTGGAGAAGTGGGAATAAGGAATCAGACAAACTCCACAATTAGCCGTCTGCCATGCTATTGACATCATATATCATCAACAAGGACTGCGTTAGCACAGCCACCCGCATTAGCAATTCAACATTTTAGGGAGTCACAGAGAGGGCAGTCACGCTTGAGTAAGTCTAAAGTGTGTGTGTGTTTGTGTGTGTGTGTGTGTGTCTTTTTAGGCAGCGTGGGACTGGGTTTGTCTGCTAGTTAGTTGAGGTTAATAGGATCAGCTGGCTTAGAGGGGCATCTCCTCAAGTGTTGATAATCCTTCTGTCCACGTGGAGAGGAACCTTGCAGTGGGACACACATCTAATCTTATGTGAGCACTTAACAGAGAAAGAACTTCAACTCCCAGCCTGATTTGAATAGCTACACCATCTGCATAGCTGAGAAATGTCAAGGCTGATACGAGAACATGTAATTCTATTTCTATCAAACATACAAGCAAAGTGATAAAAATTCAAGGATAAGATACAAGGATTAAAAAAGACCCCCGAGGGGCTTTAAAACATCTCAACCGAAAAAAACAAACAAGCAAACAGAAGCAGTGAAGTGTAGGCTAAGCAAGAACAAAAAAGTACACATTCTGTACAATCCCATCGTGCATCCGTGATGGGATTCTGAAGAAGAGGATTGTGGGAGATGTGACACTTTTTGCTAATGTTAAATTTTCACAATTTCTTTTTGTAGATTACTGTTCAATATAGGGCAGATATGATTTGTAGAAAATTATTTTCTCAGGTGCTGTAAACTATAATGAAGTTTGGCACAGGTGTCTTACCCTCACTGACTGATCTGTATTTTTAAACTCTTGACACCCACCTATGGGGAAAAGTTTGATAATGAGGGGAAGAAAACAAAGTCCAATTCAAACTTTATTGTTCTGTCAGAAAAACATTTTTTGCAGACAGAGTTTACAATAGAAACACATTAAAAAAGACATTACACAGGGCTCCAGACAAACTATTTTCCAATGGTGGCATTGGTTGGTTAGTTGGTAGCAGCAGTAAATCATTTTTTGGCACCAATAAATTGGTCCGGAGACTGTTTCACGCAGTTATTAATCTGCTGTATGCTCAAATATGTTACCATTGAAATGTCATTGTTCTGTTTGAATTGGATAAATGTTGATAATGTGCTATAAGTAGGCAATATTAGGCAGCTCCGTTCACATTCTCTTTATACCAGATTTTGGTTTGCCATCAGTCAGCACTGAAACAGCCAAACCAAGTGACGTCAACTAATGGTAGACCACATGTCTGCAGTAGTGTAGCCAGTAGTGCTCTGATTGACTGACCTGAATTTGAATTTAAGAACATGGTGATGCAGTAACTGCAAATCCATATATAGAAAAAACCTTCACCCTGAGAAGGTTGACTTATCCAAATATCCATCCTATTAAGGAATGCTGGTAGCTGGAGCCTCTATCGTTACTAAATAAATTGCAATTTCTATTTACATTTTTCATTAATTTAAAATTAATTTCGCACAGTCCTGCAAAAACACGCTGCCTGACGTTCTGAAGATAACGCTGCTCAATTAATCATGTATAGTTGCATATTGCAATTTTAGTTTCCACATTTAATAATCATAGAATATTGGCAATTTTGATTGGTAATTTTCTTTCATTTAGAATGACCACTATAATAATATACAGGGGAGAATTGTTTTGTTTTTGCTCTCTTTAATCTGTGTGGATTATTCAGTGTCAGAGGCTAAATGGTTTAATGCTCTCTCTCTTAGTCTGAACCCCGCTACCTGATCTCCTGCTTACCTTGACTCTCCCTCCGTGTCACTTTCTCAATGCAAGGCTCCACGCCCTTCACTACAGCCACTTATGTAACCAAGGCCATGCCAACAACGCTGCTTCAAAATGCTATTAGGGCAAGCTCAGAGCCTTGTTGTTTAGCATACTATTATATTGTTTGGCTGATTATGGGTTTTCCCATTTGGTTTACTTGCTTTTCCCGATTTAATCAGCTTCCCAACAATATGATTTAGCCTGATTTGAATGGGCCTATTTGAATCAGGCTCTGCTATTATAATGTGCCTCAGTCTAGTTCATTACCATCCATTTTAGGAGTATTTGTAAAAGAATGCTGTCCAGAAATGGATAATAACATTTTCAACAACATGCAGTCGGATTTGGTATTATAATGTTGAAGGCTGACGACTGTTTTTCTGGAATTGTTGATCCTTGTGGTACAAGACTGTGGCCCAGTCAAGCAGTCACCCAGCACTTTGGAAGTTCTCCAGGTCTGCTGTACAGTAGCTCACAGGTTATCAAGATCTTCTAGCCTCTAAGCTTCCCAGTGGCTATAACCAGAAATAACAATTTGACAATTCACTCTGGCCACAACAAGTTGATATACATCTTTTAGTGATGCAATATTGTATAACTGGTGAGAATGTGAATAGGTCTAATCAATTGATGCTATCGCTTTCTGTCTTACTGTAGCTTCTTCTCTGTGTTTTGTTTTACAGTTACTTGGAGCAGCATTCCTGTGTATAGGCCTGTGGGCATGGGCGGAGAAGGTAAATATAAACACACGCACAGACACACCGATGACGTACAATATGATTGCTTCAATATCTCAAATTCCTCTTCCTGCAATAACCTAAGCTAGAAGTAAGATTTACAGAGGCCGTTTAGAAGGAACAAGGGTTATTGACCGGTTCCCTGCCGAATGCAAAATAGAAGCACCATTCCTGTAACACTTTACGGCACTTAAACCCATATTACCTGATAATGGGCTCGGAGCATTTATGTCTTAGGAGTCTGAGGAATTGAATTATGTTTCTGTAGCTCTAGTGTGACATGTGACTTTCAGCAGTGTTGCAGATGTTTAGTTAGCATACAAATAGTTTTTCCAATCGGCTTAGAGTTGAACAGGAACTGGAAATGGGGTATCATGTAGTAGAATAATCAAGTTCTTGACACAGTCACAAATAAGGAGCCGTAAAGCCAAAATGACATATTCATTTGACTCGCAACCGTCAGGAATGCAGTGTCTTGGGTTTTAGGACATGGTCGACAAATGGGATTAGGCTATACATTTGTGAGAAAATTATGGTAGCCATGGATCCTCTGTGGTTACTGTTTTATTTTCCACAGTACACTGGCTAGAAAGGTCAGATGCCGCCATTGTCCTCTCATGTGTGAAGGAATATAGCACCGTTCAAAATTTCTTCCAATTGAGTTAACAGCGTATTTGCTCATTAATTAGCCAGACATTGTTCTAGTTGGTTCACTAAATGCTGCACCAGTGTGGAAACATATACTGATTAGTAACGTTTGGTCATGAACTCTGCAAATAGGCTTGCACAGGAGTGCATTGGTGGAACGGTGTGAATAATTTAAAAGGATTAGGCCTAATGATGAATTGCTGGTACAGGAAAGGTCTAATGGTGATTTTGGGTCTTGGTGACCAAGATGATTATTCTCAAGCCTGCTGTGTTCAGAGAGACTGCAGTTTCTCCTGCATCAGTGTCATATGAGGTACAAATTTAAAAAATGTCACTAGTTTCCCCTAGTTCAGTGAAGCGGTAGCATAACTTCATGTTATTCATGCAATATTTCATGTAAGCTTCTTGGGCTACAGCTGCGAATCCTGATTTTGATTTGTGCAGTACATTAGAAGCAAACAGGACACAGGAAGTCACCTTGAACACACCCCAGCCTCTGGGCGGTCGGGGCAGGACCTTCAGAGAGGAGAGGCGGATGTCTGTTTGCGTGTTTGGAAAAGGTTCTAAGCTCTGCCTCTTTGGAAAATGTTTCATGCTATAGGATTGTGTGAGATCTGCCAGAGAATGAAACGGTTGTCTTGTGAATGAGGTAGAAAAGCTTGAGGTGAATCATTGCTTGGCGTTATTCCCTTATTAAGCAACACCGCCTGATAGAAACATTCTAGACAAGTGACAAGGTTGCCTTTTAGATTTTGGCTGCACCCTTGCAGCTCTGAACATGGCAGCCCGGGCCTCTCTGGCTGGCGTCATGGATTGTGACTAGTTGAATTGAAGCGTTTCTCTTCGACATCAGAACCTCTTTCCGACATTAACTTTGTGTTTTGTAGAGAACGTGATTTTGTCCCGATGTTTTAATAAGGATAGGAAGGATTACCTTTAGAAGCATTGTAATCAGAGTTCATCTGTTTTCCTTCCCTCCAGGGGGTGCTGTCCAATCTGTCGTCCATCACAGATCTGGGGGGCTTTGACCCTGTGTGGCTCTTCATTGTGGTCGGAGGGGTCATGTTTATCCTGGGCTTTGCCGGCTGTATTGGAGCACTCCGAGAGAATACCCTCCTGCTTAAATTTGTAAGCCACCTCCGGATTCTTCTTCATTCCCGGCACCGTGTCGACATTTAGCCAATTCACACCTTCAGATCGACAGTTCACACCATAGCCGATGCTGTCAATTTAGCAGATGTTAGTTTGACACAACCCAAGCCAAATGTTATGGGTGATTGCGTGCCACTAATGTGTGGTATCGCTTCAGTAAAGCAAGTCTTGTCTCGTTGGAAAGTTACAGTGACAAACGATCGATCCATAGCTCTTAAGCTACCAGAACATTTCCTCTTTGTCAAGCAATGTTTTCTCCATCAGTGCTTTTGGCTTTTGAGCTGAGCTAAACTGAGGAGTATTCTGGAGCCCAAAGCCATGACACATAATTTTGGGAATTTTTTGGTTCAAGTGCATTGATAACAACATGGAACTGACAAACTGGCTCTGTTGCTGACTGCCATTCTGAGTAGCTATTAACTCCTGCCCACGTCCATTAGCAGTAGTGGGTCAGGCTTAGAGTGGGAAGCTGATGTAGCTTTTGGGGCTGGGAAGTTCTTTATGACTTTGCATTTATCATTAACCCAGGGTTTCTCCTGCATTTACTGTAAAGGGATGACTTCATGGTACCTCTGGGACTGTGGTGGTTGCCACATTCAGTCAATCAGGACAACTAACCTCACACAATACATCACAGCTGTTGTCCTCTGCTTTCACAAAGTAGACAAATATTATTGGGTGTGTTTCATCCTGATCCATCATGAAAAGGATTTTATCGAGTGTACCGATTGAAATTGTAGACTCATTGTTCTGCGTGCGTGTGCGTGTGCGTGTGCGCATGCATGTGTGTTTACACTTGTGTGCATGTACCTTTCCAGTTCTCTGTGTTCCTGGGTTTGATCTTCTTCCTGGAGCTGACCGCAGGGATCCTCGCCTTTGTCTTTAAGGACTGGATCAGAGACCAGCTCAACTTCTTCATCAACAATAATGTCAAGGCCTACCGTGATGACATTGACCTGCAGAATCTCATTGACTTTGCCCAGGAATATGTGAGTGTACAGCACTGAAGTACAGCTAGCTTGTCATCGCCACAGTAGTTACATGCTTCTCTGCTGAAGTAATGTTTGAGAAATTAAATTAAATTTTTAAATTTGTTAGCATTTATTTCTAAGTTGATTTTGTACACTCACACACTTATGGGCAGAGATAACAATGAATGAGACGTTGCCACCTTGGAGTAAATCTCATTGTTAATGTGGTTGTAATTGTTTTAAATGATTTTCAAATTATATCACTTAAACAATTTAGCTAATTGGCTCCTGTGTGTAAATGCTTGGCTCTGCCATAACGGCTGTTTCAGCTGCTGTTTTCTCACTATTTGTGGCTCACTATCTGTAGTAGCCATTCAAACTGACCTGAGCCAGCCTCTAAGAGCTGTTTCGAAACCAGATCAGAAAAAAAAATAAGTCTTTACATTAGCCGTAGTAGGTTGTTAAATCCCTGCCTGTTGTTGCTGTCACAGTGGTCATGCTGTGGAGCTCACGGGCCCAATGACTGGAACCTGAACATCTACTTCAACTGCACTGAGCTGAACCCCAGTAGGGAGCGCTGTGGAGTGCCCTTCTCCTGCTGTGTCAAAGACCCCGCTGTAAGTCATTCAACACACTTCAACTTCAATACAGAGCATATTACATAATCAATGGGACTTGATCATTTTAACCATACTTGTGCAGCCTCCATACATATCATACTCAGTCTCTCATTTGTGTATCAAAACATTTAGGATAGTTACTCTCAAACAAAGTGGGTACTTATTTTCTATTGGTAGGTCAGACATACACCCAATTATCAGGATTTTTTATATGTATGTATGTATTTTTTTTATTTTCTCATTACATTTTTGTGCTGTTCCTTACAGGAGGACGTCATCAACACACAGTGTGGATATGATGTTCGACTTCAAGGGGTTCGTATCTATTGACGTCTATTGACATCTATTGACATGCTTCCATTGCGTCTTGCGCATCAATAAGGTCTACAAACTCAATCATACATTTTCTTTACTTTCATATTATTCTCTTTTCAGGGCATTGCTTTCAAATATGCTGTTTCTCTGGATGTGAATCTTGTGATTCATGATGTTTTTCAAATGCATGTAGTTCAGCTAATAGGATTAAGTATAAGAGAATTATACAGGATGAATAGAATATGCTGCAAACCTGTTTGACTGAAACAATATAAGCAGTTGTTGAGGGAGCGGCCCCAATCAGGTCCAATTCTGATGGACCTCCTTGTCTGAAACTGTAAAGATGGATGTAAACTGTAAACTATAAACTTCTCAGACCTATACATATAGAAAATTTTGAATTCCTACAATTTTTGGAATATTCCCGTATTGTTCCGAAATAAACATTCATGTACACCTAGGGACAGCCGGTCAGTACAGGAGGGATAAGTGAGTGTATAGGGTTAAATAGTACACAGGCTCCTCTGCTGTGCTCCTTGCCTTAATAACAGATTGTTCTTCTAACAGGGATAATTAGGCTCCAGTTATAGCCTAGAGAGCAGCCATACTATGCTCTGTAATTGGCGACTCAGTGGGTTATGCCAGTCCGGTGCCTTTTCCTCTGTGTGTGGGTGTGGTGGTTACAACTCACTGCACTGCAGTCAGAAAGAGTGCTGTTGCTAGGCACACTGCAATACAGTGAACCACTTTCCACCGAGTTGGTATGAATTCATTTTCTTTATGTGCTCTTCTGCTAGTGTACCAGCCAATGGCATTCACTGAAACTATCAGTGAAGCGCAATCAGTTCCTGTGCAGAGTGTTTGTGGAGTGTTGGTGCAGGGTGGGAAAGAGGAAGAGCAGGAGACATGGGGAGGACAGCAGAGCAACAAAGGGAAAGGGCTGAAATGGCTTTAGGGGAAGTTCACAGTAAGAACAACATACTGTTTCCTGCTGTTTCATTGGCTGCCAAGGGGCTCCCATTACCTCCCATTGGTTGAGAGCTAGCTCTCCAGGTTTTGCAAGCGAACAAAGGGTTTCCTTGGTGGAGTTGTCCCAAAGTAACAAAGACACTATTGTGGGAAGACGTTTATCTGCACCCATTCTTACCCCGCTCAGTGTCATTGGCAGCTCTATATGACACCTTTTTGTTGCTGTCCCTGAATGGACCATGTACATCATCAACTTAATCTAACAACATAAAACAGCCATCTGTGCTGTAACAGGAAACAGCTCCTGCTTGTCTGGTCAGCTTTGACATGGTCCTTGAAATACTGAATGCACTGCTTTGATATTCTCCTAGATGTTCAAATACTGCCATGTTGTAATCACATCTGAAGCCCTCCTCTTCAGTAAAGGAGTCAGTGGGCTGAACACCACCTGTGCCAGGGGGGATGCAGCCTATTTATTTAGTCCAATTTAGTCCTATTTATATAGTCCAAAAGCTCCTCTCAGGGCTTATAATTTTCTGATTTGTGACTTTATTCTTTTTTTAAATTTCCTGTTTGTTTTTCTTTGTGAAAAGGAGTTGGACCAGCAGAAATATATCTATACCAAGGGCTGCGTGGGACAGTTTGAGAAGTGGCTTCAGGATAACCTGATTGTGGTAGCCGGGGTGTTTGTTGGTGTAGCACTTTTACAGGTAAGGAGTCCTCTTATATGGCTTGTTTTGATGGCATTTACATGAGCAAACTTGGACTATCTCCTGAAATGAAGTCTTAGCCAACAATATGGCTGTGTTGTGGTTTTGGGTCATCATTGCCATCTGCTGGTGAGAACACACAACATGAAGCAGTCATTGCAGTGCGGCCCGTTCTACAGTAGCCGCTCCTTTTTCAGCAGTAATGTGTTTCTTGTGATATCATCTTCTGTGAGCGTCGCTTGACCAAATGCCCTGTGTGTCTTCCTGTGTAGATTTTTGGGATCTGCCTTGCTCAGAACCTGGTAAGTGATGTCAAGGCTGTCAAAGCCAACTGGTGACGCCTGCCGACACAGGAGAGGTGACCTGAGGAAGCCCCTCCCCTCAGGCCCTCCCCAGGACAACTCAGCACACAACTCTCATCCAACTTAAGACTGAGAGCTGAGAACGTGAAGCTCTGTCTACTTTGCCACTGAGCAACACATACAGACACTCTCATACCTGCACTCACGCATGCAGACAGACACAAACCGTTTACTTTCCTGCTTATCAGTGACGCTTGCAGTGGGGGGAAATCCCTCTCAAACCAAACAGGCAACACACTTTGTTTACCTTTCAGCTGGGAATTTTACTTACCGGGGCTACACAGGAGATCTACTTCAGAGTGGGATTCCTCTTAATATTTTCACCTGATTTTGGTCTTTGGATGAGTGTATTTATGGGACGCTATTGCACAAGGACTCCTGTCAACTTGGAAGTACAGAAGTCGTGGATGAAAGTCAGAAAGACAAAAAACATGGTGCAACAGAAGAGGTTAACTCCTCTTTTATAGGTCACACATTCATCATCACATAGCCGCTGTCCACTCAGCCGAACAGCCCCTCTTTAAAAAAAAAAAAATGCCTTTAAGGTCAAGTTTTTACGTGCTCTCCCACTCGTCCCCACTTCCTGCTGTAGAGAATGGGTGGCTGGCTGGCCAACTAACACATTGATTCCTATGAGTGTTATTTTCTCCATCATAACCTTTTATGACCACTGAAAAACTGAACACTATCTGGTTAAGTGGGGTGACTTTACTCATTTCAGGATAAAAAAAAAGTATAAAGTGCCATTAATTTTCAGTGATAATATTTTTTTGCTGTTCTTGACATACACCCTGCCCCAGAGTACCTCAGGTTCTGGCCAACAATGTGTGTTCCTGAACAATCTGCTTTCTGCTGCAGGTTAAAAGCATATCCGTTTTCCCATGTCTATTACCTTTTAAATACACTAACTGATAAAGAAAAATACAATACAAGACAATTCCTCTAAGGCCACCCTATTCACCATGTGGTAATTGTGCTGCCTGTTGCTTTACTGAAGGTTATTGTAGTCTATATGGAATGGCCTGGTTAGGATAGTAGGCCTATGCTATACAGGGAAAAGGGTTTCATGGTAACAATGGTTTTATCTTTGAGCATCCCTGAAGCACATGGGATTGCTGGTTTGGGGCCTTTTTACTTGATCTTTGATACCAAGTATGGTTTTATGCTTTCATTTTGTCCACTGTGTATAGAATTAAGAGATTATGTTAGCTGTTAGACGATTTTATCCTTTTCTACCCGTCCCTACATAGAGATACGGAGACATTTTCAATTTTGCTTTGTTTGTTCACTTCACTGGGCACCTGTTCCTCCTCTGACTCCTCAGTCAGCTGAGAAGTGGCTTGTTGTTTTTGTTGCCAGCAGTCCTAATTGAAAAATCAAATGATGTCAGTTAGCCACTAGTTAACTGATATGTTTTTGTCTGGCATCTATTCTTGGGGTTTCCATTAGGATAGGAATGGCAATAATACTAACATTTCTCAGTTAACCAAAATGCAAAAGTGTAATCCTGTGTCTCATTATTTAAAGAAGTGCCTGATGAAATGACAAACGAAATTTAAAATGTCACAGTATCGCTTTTATCTTTTATCCATTGTTGTGTCTGTATTGTCTCTCTTTTATTTGGACTGTTTTTTTTTAAGTAGAATAGTAACCACATGCTGTTACTTTAATATTAGCAACAATCTCAATTTAACACTAATGCTGCTTTAACTAAGACAGTAACCAAGCTAACAATTGTTGATGATGGCTTATGAGAAACTTGCCATATTGTTGTTGGTACCATACACACACAAAAAAAGCTGTGGCATCATTCTGCTTACTTGTTTTATATCAACACTAGGTTTACACTTTGTACTCCACGGCTTATTTTACCCTTCGTTGTTCATTATCAAAAACTGTTCTCGAATTAAAAGTTCCTCATTTACTTCGAAACAGGGTAAGAACTGTAGCCCTTGCCCCTTTTGATATTGTACAGGATCAGGTGTGGTTTCCCAGTAGGACCAGTTGGAATGACGGAGTCAGCTTGATAATTTGCCCAGTACTGTCTTCATTTAACCACTAAAATAGTTTCTGCTAGCAGAATCTTGTCGATACACGCAGTGGGGCAGGATTGGGGTGGGATTTACTCCATCACATACTAAATGTCTGGGTCCAAACCATACACCTAGCAATTTTTTATTTTTTTTACAAAACCACACTTTTAATTGTAATGCAAACAAGCTGAAAGACTGGTAGCATCTACCCAGTGAACAGTACACCTCGATCGCCCCACTCCATCGAGTGTATGTGTACCTTAGGTTTGAGTGCAGTCCCGTGGGTGTGTCTGTACTGCTTCCACGTCATTCATCTGGATCTTTACGGTGTGCCTGTCAGTCCTTCTTGCTTATGTTGCTCAGGTGTGTGTATGTCGGGAGGTGTGTGTGTGTGTGTTCTTATGGAATATACTTCCTGGCCGACCGTTTCATTGAGTCACCGGGCCGCAGCAAAAGATATGTAGCTGATTATCAACTGCTGTGGGTACATGTTGCTGTGGCCTGTGAGTCAATGAAAGATGGGCCTCCAGGGTGTCCAGGCGGCCTCCTGTAGCTGCCATAGGAAAAGTCCTGCTCCCACTAAAAGCATCTGTTTGCTTCCATTTCTGAGCTTGTCATTGGAAGGTATTTTTCCAACACCAGGACCACACTTAATCCGTAATGCATTTATGCTGCTGCACACTAACAGAGTTGTATTGACTGATTAAATCATGACTGATTTTTATCATGAAACTTCACACTAAGCTTTAAAAAAACATGACAAAACAACATTCTTTTTATTCAGGCATGCACCATGAATAACCATAAGTAGAATAAACCCAGTGCATGAAACGCCTGCATCACAACATCACTACATATCCAACAGATGATGGAGCAGAAATTAATTCTCGCACTTGAAAAGAATTAATTTCATCATCTGACAGAACAGATGTTCTTCCTTCAGGAAAAAAAAGAAAAGGAAAAATAAATAGAAAAACAAAGCTCTTGTACGTTCCTACCCAAAGTTTCCATGTCCGTCAGCTCTTCAGTATCACTGTTTTGGGTCAGATGTGAAAGTAAGGATGAGACCAAGAATGTGAATGTGGAGCTGTTTGGTTGTCATTTACTCTTAAATCAATCTGTCCCACAAAAAAATTATAAGATCAGGGTGAAACCAATATTTTTTTTTCTGTAGCTTTCTAATTGTTACCTGCTCTTTTAAAGGTTGGCTGGAAAAGACAGTCTGTGATTAATTCGTTCAACAAACCTTGGAAGGGTTCCAGTTCTGTTTGTAGGTTTAATTGGAAGAGTTTGCTCAGGGTCTTAACCATCCCTTCCCCACAAATCTCAGCACAAATAATTTTGTGCTGTACATTATAAAAGGATCCAGCTGAAGGCAGATGGAGGCAGAGGTTGTTCGTTTTGCACTAGGTTACTGCTGCAGTACAGAGCCTAGGTCTTGAATTAAAAAAAAACACTGTTCACTCTGCAGCTGCGGTCTTATCTGGACCCCAGAATGACCAGACAGTAACCTTGGAAATAAGGGCAATAATGCTGTAATAGCTAGCCGTGTGGCGGGACTTTAATATGCAGACTCTACAGCGGTTACGTACCATGTTTGTTTTTGATAAATTTGGTTTTGTATTCATTTTATGCAGGGGAAAGGCAAAAGAGCAGGTTGCTAATTATGTTCTGTCCTTTATCGTAATGGCCTTGCAACGTGAAATGGCCCCTCGATTTCTGTTCTTTCCCCGTGGGCAGTCAAATCATTCCCAGGAGGAGGAGCCTTATGCACACCATGAATGTTTGAGTCTATCAGTATGGACCTATTCCTCCACCCTGAGTCACTCATTCTCTTTACCCTTATGCAGCGCAATGCACAACACATGTGAACTGTAGGAATGTGAATAAAGCGATGTCTTTCTAGCGGTGTCTGTCAGATATGACTTCTGGTTTTTACATTAAGTTGTTTTAAATGTCTTTGGTGAGCATGAAGGCAGACGAGCATTCCTAAACTGTTTGGTTTTCTCTGCCGGGTATGTGTGTAGGCCTGTACGTGGAAGTTAAGCTGCAATCACAAAGCATTTTTAATCATCGGAGACAACCGGTAAAACAATGTCTTGATTCTCATCTCTGTTCAACTGTAAACAGCGTGGATGATTTCTAAGGTATCATCGCTTCTGCCATGTGAGGTTTTATAATGCATTATGGACACAATACTTCCACGGTTTATGGTGGTTCTCAACATAAGCATTTATGAATGATTTGTACCTGGCTCATACATAATATATGTTGAGTGATTTTTTTTCTTTTCTTCTTCTACATATATATATATATATCTATCATAAAGAGAATGACTGTGGTAATGACATTGATAATCCGTTCTGTGCTATGAAAATTATCTTTCAGTTCAAGCCTTGAAATCTGCTAAAAAATTTAAAGCCTTTATGTTTACATTTCCCAGATAGTTAAGCAGTGTGTACAACGGTCCCAAGTCTACCTCATCGCATGCCGTGAGTTGGTGCAAGCAAGAGAATCCCCATAATTGACTTGTTTGTGAGCATAAGCATTACAGCGGATATTACCAGCATTACCTTTCCCTGTTCATGAGATCAAGACAGCTGATCTGATCATGAAAAAGCACTCTTCTTCTTTTTTTTTCTTCCCATCATTTGCTTTCGATGGGGTTTACATTTTAGACAACTGACATTAAACTAACAGCGTTAAAGGATATAGATACAGTACTTTATGGATCTGTTACCCACACAGGAGCCACACAAAGATTCCTCTTTAAAATGAGACAATAGTATTGTTTCTTGTTTTTTTTATTATTGAGTTTTACTTCATTTTCTGTTCTCTATTGTTTCTCGATTGCGGCAGAATGTATGAAACAACACCGTACCATCCATCCATTCTTTTGTTTTAATTTAGACCTGCCTATTCTAAAGAGTAGTCCTGTGAAGAAATGTCAAAAATGAGTAAGATAACTGTGGGACATGGTCTGTTACACTGTATATTGTTAAAATATGCTTCTTTCATATATTAAAGGATTTATGAAAAAGGAACAGTGGTTGTTTTTTGTAAAGAAAGGTGTTGGGATACGTTTCCTATTTCTGGGTAAGACATAACAATTAAAGCAGTATGCTGCAATGGGGGTTTTCTGATTATTTTCCTGTGATTAGAAGATGCTTTAATTTGTCACATGATGGGCGAATCAGCCAATAGAGGGAGACAAACAGTGACTCCAAGATCTGAGACTGACCCAGTTGTCTTGTGATGTTTTTATCCTGTGTGTAACCCCACACACACACATCAACAGTTCATTAATTTGTGTAATTTTGATCATTAATGGGTGTTGGAGGCAGGCCATTTCTGACTGGAGTTGTTAATCTGATCTGTGGTTTATTTTATTTTTCAGCTTTCCTTTGAAATTTTGTAGGAGAGATACCAAAGATACATTAGTCATTTGGCAGATGTTTGGCAATGCTTTAATGCTGAAATAGCTTTTATTTTATAGCAGAATATCTGGCCACAGGGGACAGAAGTGAACGCTTATAAAACCTAGTAGTCCTTGTACATAGAGAATGAGTAAAAAACAAATACAGTAGCATTCCTGTTATAATGTATGGTTGCATGAACAGCAACTTAATCCTTTTCCTAACTTGAGTCAAAGCAGTTGCTGCCATGTACATTAGTCCACGATCTGCCCAATAGATAAAGGACTGCCCTTGTGCTTTTATCTGTACAGGAAATGCCATGTACAGTAGGGCCACCACAATCAGTTTCCATACATCAGCACGATATTTCATTTATTCCAAACCAGACTGTTTAATATCATTTAGAGGGTACAGTTCAGTGATATCGCTGCCATATACAACTCAATTTCCTCCATAAATTAACTTCAAAAATTTAATCACAAGATTGGAATCGTACATCTGCCAAGGCCACACCAGACGTCGCCTTCCTGCGTCAAACTGTTGTTGCCATTTCTAGCAAAGTTCTTATAGTAGAATCAGAAAGGTGGCTGATCGTTCTGCTCTCTCCCATGTTTGCTTCCTCCCTTCGAACAGGCCACACTATCGCATCTGTCATCTGACCTTAAGGTACATGGATAATTTCCCTTCACCTTATTCTAGGTCTCACAGTAGCGCCTTGACATTTCCCTGGGGTGCAGTGGGGTGTGAACCATTTTGTCGCAAACCGCAACAGTGAGGTGTACCTGAATGCTGATATCAAGAGGACTGGATACCGATGGCCTGAGATTCCAGGAAAGACTGAGGGTCTCTCTAGTTGTCCTCTCTATTGACGCTATAACGTTAGGTTAGGCATTATTTAATTTCATTTTTTGTGATATATTATATTTGGCAAGCTATGGAGTGAGTGCACTGATGATTGATCCAAGTATACAAAAAAAATAAAAATAAAAGAAGGGCTTGATTCCATGTGTGAAGAAATGTTTTTTTGCGTTTTTCCAAGGCCCTAAAAACACTCATTGATCTGAACAAGCAACAATCATTGGGTAAAAGTCACACACATATTTGCAGCCAGTGAATATGGCAGCCTCCAAATAGGGTTATTATTCCTGCTCGCCTTGAAAGCAATTGATTTTATTTATGTGCTCCATGAAGTGAACCGCCCCAGCCAAACTGTTTCAAAGGCAGCCATTCAGTGGGATGTGGCGTCATATCTGCTTGGGGAAACAGCCATCACATGACAGTGCTCAGCTCCTTGCCTTTTCATGCGGTGTGTTAATGGAAGCACTTTCTCAGAACAGCAGGGAGGCAAAGTGGTAGGGACACAGTGGGGGGGTTGACTTAGAAATGCTGGAATAGTAGTAGTTGGAATAGTTGGAATGAGAAAAGAAATGTAGTAAGAATTCTCTAAACATAGTCAAGTTTGTTATTAGGTAAGAAGGTGGAGGCATGGATAGCATCTGTCCCTGACTGACTTTTGTATTGGGGAGAGATTTGATATGATTTCTAACTTCATTTGAGTTGTGTCTACACATGATCTATGACTCCATATTAATGGGATATGGCCTCCTCTTAAACAAGTCATGACAGAGGCATCACATCATGAGAGCTCTTTGCGAAATTTGTTGTGGCCTAATGTCTGATTGGTTAACAGTGTTATCGAATGAGTTGCAGTGGTTACCAGGAAGGGGTGATTGAATCAGAAGCCCAATTAAATTAAGGGCAAAGAGAGATTATTGCCAGAGATCAAATGTTACTGCGCTCTATCTGCTCGTACGTCAGTCACGGGGGAATTCCACCAGGTGTTGATGATTAAGTTCAACTGAATTGAAGGACAGAGCTTCTCACATCGATCACCATTCGCCCAAATAGCTCTACTTCAGACAGAATCACAGATCTAATAGCTTGGCACCCATTTAGCTGGAAAATTTATCTGCTGGTTTCTAAAATCTCCCGTGACCAATGTGGTTGCCTCTTCAGTTTACAGGAAAACAGTCACAAAGACTAATTTGACTGTAAAAGTAGAGCTTTTCAGTGGCCTTGAAATGTGTTGATGAGTTCATAGCCACATTTCTGGTGTATTAAGCGTGTGTCAAATTCCACCATAAAGGGATCAGCTTATGTCACTCTGAGGACAGCTGAAGCTAAAGTGCACCTTTAGCACTTTGTCCCAGTAATCATACTTACACCATGTATACTGTAGAGTTTAAGCTTCATTTGGCATGAAATGTGGAATCCTGTCCAAACAACCATGTGACCAACCATATTCCTCTATATGTCATCAAGGAAAGCTTTCATAACGACTGCGGCTGTCAACTAGCCGTAGACAAGCTACGATATTTCTGAGATACAGGGTCCAGGATGCCTCCTGACAGCACCTACACCCTCTGCAGTGTTGCAGGTTTGCTTATCTCTCATCCTTACAGTAGTATTAGATTACAAAGAAGGCAAGGCAATAAAATCAGATTCTTTTTGATTTAGGTTTCGGTGAAGGCATGAACCTTGAACCCACAGCTCGCTAAGAGCTACATGAACCGAGTTGTTTTGAGTAGGATGGATGAAAACATACAAAGAGAACCTTTGTTGCGTGTGTGTT
>CABFOQ010005161.1:3596-19452 GCA_900660455.1 Gephyroberyx darwinii | reverse complement strand
GCTCTCTCCTCTCCATTTGTTGGCTGAGGTTTGCCAGGCGACTTTATCAGGGGTAACATTATCGAGAGCTTTGCCGGGAGCTTCTTCATCATGCTCACATCCGAGTCCACCCAACACTTGTCACTGTCAATCACAAGGTGATAATACACAGATGATTCTCTCATTTGGTTTAATAAAATCTCCAGGCTTATTTGAACTGCAGTCATTACAGCAAATAATTGCTGCATTGAGGTTTTAGCCAGGCCATAGCCTGAGGGATAAGGCAAGACTATTGCTATATGAAGGATTTGGCTGGGTTTTTTTTGCCTTTACTCCCCAGTTGTTCATATTCCTAAAATGAATATTGCATTTGAATCTAGATCTGGCTTTCTTTATTCAAACTAACATTGTTATTACTTATTATCTGGATCTGGAGTCATCTGTTCTCACTTTTTTATGTCTGTGCTGTCAAGGCAGGTTTCACGAGGGACTGCCAATTGTAATTTTTAACTGTCATTTAAACCAAATTGCAGATCTGAAACTGTGAGCCTGAAATCCTCTGAAGGGATGGACTGACAGGAAGCATAAGTAGAGAACATTTTTCACCTTAACTTCAAATTCTGGTGCCTAGTGGAGCTGTGGCTGTTGAAATCACAAAATATAAATCTTTTTCAGACAAACACGATCATATAACCAAATGATCCCATTAAATCATTGACCAAATGGTAAATAACATTTGGGTCTATGAGTGCTGTTTCTGGGTCCCATGATGCTTCCCAGAATTTTTTTGCATTGGATTGGCCAGTAGTGTAATTCACAATTGCACTAAAGCCACTGTGAAATGTGAATTAGCTCTTATGGTTTCCACAGCACACAGAATGATTTTATGGTACTTGACGGATTATACATAAATGAAATAATAAAATTACACGACCGCTTTGGAGATATTCTTAAATTCCCAGGATAGCGTCAAATTGTATGTTTAAATGTGGTGGAGTTTAGTCTGATGCAACATTGTCCTACAAGAGAGAAAATCTTATTTTAACTTGGGTCACTCAGTCAATTAGTTAATCCAATCTTCCCTTTTAATTACATTCATTAATGTATTTGTTTGACCAAACAAGGTCACAATAGTTGATTAGACAAAGAATCAATGGCAAAGACAAAAAACTCATTACAAAAGCAATGGTGTGGATATTTGCAGCCTTGTTTGTGTCTGACAGATTATCTCAATGTCGATGAAGGCAAAGCGGGCATAAACTTATTTGTTTTGAGGTGGTCTTTGATTTGTATGTGTCAAAAGAGTGATGGTGACCTTGCCTTGTTGGCTGCCCCAATAAAGAAGCAGGACACTAATTACCTTTGTCAGTGAAGTGTACTTGGGACAATATACAATCAGATAACAATAATGGAGTCAATAATTTGTATTTACTCTCAAACTTGGACAATGTAATTCCTCCCAATTAATGCAATCACTCATGCATTAAATTAGTTTTTTTCCCCCCTAAGAATAATAATTAGGGGTAATTGTTAGGAAATCAATCAATCAACAGAATGAACTGCCAATGAAGCGTGGTCAAAACTATAGAAATGTGAGACGCAGATGGCTTGGATGCGCCTTCCCTCAAGGGACTAGCTGTGCAGTACACCGAGATAATAAAATTAAGGGCAATAGAAACGTATAGTCCATGTTATTATAATGTTGTTCAAAAGTACCCTGAAATACATTTAGGGTTGTTTTGTACAAACTGTATTATTATCATCAGCATTGGCATGTTTCAAAATGGGGTACCATATCGCAATTACAGATTGAGCCTTTAAGAACAGGTAGAGTGCAATAACAACTGTAAAAGGGCAAAGAAGGGAGGGAGTGACTGACTTTGCAGTCCTGACTGAAATAGGGAAGCTCGTTCCACCTTTGGAGCAACAAGGGTCAGGTAGCTGATGACCAGGTTGCTGCATGGAAGGAAGTGTGCAAAGTATCCATTAGCTGCAGAGCACAGTGCACAGACTTGACCATGACCCAGAGGTGCCAAAGGGTGGCAGTATAAATGTCTTCTTAAAATAATTTGCAATCAATTTGATTCCCCTTATATATTATAATATATTATATAACACAACACCGCTATATTAACACGAATAATATACTTTTCAAAAAATATACTTTTGTATTGTTTTTCCAACTCTGGTCTCCGGGACCCATTGTACTGATGGTTGTTATTTTAGCAATCTAATAGGGACTGTTTTAGCCTGGGACGCCAGGTGAATGCAATCAACTACCTGGTACGATAGAAAACCAGCAGTGGTCTCTGAACTGAGGGCCGGAGTTGGAATCACTGAGTGTATATATAAGATAAATTGTAACACATGAATATAGCGTTGTCTTGTACTGTATTATATATATAATCAAAATACATACATTTACAGCATACATTTTGATTGACAGCAAGCCATTGGCCTGATCAGCTATTTTTTCTGTCTTCAGTAAAGTCCACTTTCCTTTTCACGTGACTGAATGTCAGCAAATCAACTACCAGGAGTTGTTCCAGTAAGCCAATAAGAAGCTGTATTTATGAATAAGAAACGCCCCTCATCAGGTTAGATTGAATTCCGGTTTCTCTGTCTGTCAAATTGTTTTGCTAACGTTAGTTAGCTGGATGACAGCTAAAGGGTGGCAAACAGCTGAATAGTTTATGCGAAAATCCAACTGGGGAGCAGGTTAACATCTCTACTAAAGGAGTTTTTAGCTCTCGCAAAGAAGGTGAGTTAACGCCAGAGAGCTACGCTTGTCAACGTTTAACGTTGGGGCTAATGTTATAGAGGAATAGACAACTTGTTAGAAAATGAAAATGCTAGGCTAATGGTGGCGTTAGATGACGATAGGTTAGGCACGAAAGCAGGTGCGACAGCGTCAGTGTGAACATTAACCTTAACTAGCCTCACTAAATGTCAGTGGTATCGTTGAAACAGCATTTGGCTAGATTTCCGACTGTCAGCTAAAATTAGATCTGTATTAGCTAGGTCAAGCTAATAGCCGCATATCGTTGTTTGCTAACCTAGCTTGCTATCTCAGGCTGAGGCGATTGACAAGATAACGTTAGTTCGGTAACTAGCTAGGAATACCATGACTCTGTCTTATTGTATTGATAATGTAATATAGATCTCTAGTTAACATCTAACGACAACATACATCACAAAACAGACTCTCTGAACACTGACAAGCGAGAGCATGTCGCTCCCTTCGTCTAACAGCTAACGTTAACTTAGCATAGAGCTGGCTAACCCAAACAATCTCGTTATGGTTTTTACAATCCGTCCGGGCAAGTAACGTTAATTTACAAGTTAGCATATGTCAGCTGACTAGTTACAGAGACGCTGTAACTAGGTAACGTTAGTATGCCAAGTTACAAGTCAGCTTGTGTGTGTGCGTGTGAACCTAGACTGTTATGACCTCAACACTAATCATTGGTTTCTTCTTGTCTTCTTTCCACCACAACAGCGGATGGCACGGGCAGCACTTATCGTGGGACCGACACGAAGATAGAGGGACACTGATTTGAACCTCTATGAGTAATGAACCTGAACCCCTTCTGGAGCATGTCTGCCAATACTAGTCGTAAGGTAAAATTCCACAATAACACCATGAACTATGCTTTTGTGTTTGCTAACAAAAGTGGACAATTATCCAAAACTAACTGTTGTCGTGAGCTGCTGTCCCATCAAACTCCATAGTGAACTGAAATATGAAAGTTTGCATAGAACCTCATAGAGGTTCCAAATTCTTAGGGTCTAGTCTAGTAATGGTAGGCTAGTCCTATAGGGCATACATATGACCCACCAACCATCACCACCAATTAAACTAAAAAAAACCCATTATGCTTAATTATCCTCCCAGAGAAAGGGAGAATGGCACTTGGGGTTACCCACACTGCTTTACCTAGCACCTCATTCAATCATAATCTTTTGTTTTGGGCACGTCCTGTCTTGTTTGTACAACAAACAGAAAGCCCATAAGTGGGCTGTTCCTAGGAATGTTGGTGAACTGGACTTGTTCAGTACTAGAATTGTTCAATACTACAATACATGAGTGATAGTCTTACACCTTTCCTTCTCACCTTGAAGAACAACTCAGAACGCCCAGTAGTGACAATTTCCAAATTCTGGAAACAGGTTAAATTTTAATGAAACACATTTCTTTAGGAACAAAATAGTTTGAATACATGACTAGAAACACTAGTCATGCTGTGTGAAGATGACTTTTTGGTTTCGATTTTACTGGGCTTCCCCCCTAGAATCCACCTTCTCTTCCCTATTGTTGATTGCCATTTAGCATTACTGTGTCAGTGGCTCAGTCCAGTTGGCTAGAACTACCCTGAATTTCCACCAAGGAAGAGGAAGGGAGGTACACGGTTCTAATTTTTTAGCATGCTGGTGGCGCCTGAGGGGAAAACAAACACTGTACTTCAAGCACTGGCGTGAATTCATTTTCCCTGCCTATTTGCAGGAACATTCCAAAAACATTCTGATGTCGAGCCTCAGTTCCATAAACGTGCAGGCTGGATCTGTTGCCGTAGCACACTCTGCTCGCCAAGCATTCCTGCCGTAGTTGCATTAATCATAGGCAACGTTCTTTGTGGCTTGCTGGTGCGTTTCTGATATCCCTGCTGATGTGTGCTAGTCTGTCCCGTTCTGCTTGTTCCCAGCAACATCAGTAAGATGGGATGATAGCTGTACTGTAGGGTCTATTAGCTGGGGACCCAGAAAACAGATGCCAGGCAGGCAGTGAAACCTGAGAGGTTGGTCACAGCATATGGTCACTGCCCTCGGCTGCTTGTGTACTCTCTAGTGTGAATAATGGCTCACAAACAGTAGCCTGCTTTAATCAGGATCTCGTACAGCACTACTCTCCTGTCCAGTTAGTCAGGAATTTTGTCAAAGTTGGATCATTTGATTCTCCCCCCCCCCCTCTAAAAACTACTATTGTTATTTCTCATGCAAAACAGCAGAGATCTGACAGCGAGGAACAGAGCGGGCAGGGGGAGCAGAGAGCCAGCCCAGCCCGGCCACCCTTTGGCAAAAAGCAGCTTCCCACCATCCCTAAGAATGCAGCCCCCATCACCAAGCCTGCCTCAATGGCCACTGCAGCCCCGTCAGCCAACGGCACACATGCCTCCTATGGTCCCTTCTATCTGGAGTACTCCCTGCTGGCTGAGTTGTAAGTACTGGTCCCGGGTCAGAATTAAAGGGATACCTATGAAAAAGTTTGGTTGGTTATTTTTCTTTCCTTGACACTTGTCGCATTGTGATGGAAAAGGTTTCCATGTTTATACCTCACTTTCCCTAAAATGTTTTGTTGGCATTGTTATCACTTGTCTTTGAAACAGGTACAGATAGCATCAGCTTGGCCTCAAAGTATCCCTTTTTAGCTAGTGTGTATGGGCTGAAAATGAAGATATGTTGTTTTCTTTTTCTGTTTCCCCTCTGCATTGATCTGACTTTGTGTCTTGTGATCTCTCTGTGACCTGCAGCACGCTAGTGATCAAGCAGAAACTCCCAGGAATTTATGTACAGCCATCCTACAAGTCGGCGCTAAGTAAGGACCTTCCCCTGTAGTGTTTATTCTTTCAGATTCACTAATTGAATGTATATATTAAAGGTTCCATTCCAAAATGATATACATCCATTGTGCAACAATTTTGCTGCATGAAATCTTAAGTCGGTAGTTGTTTTTTTGTTTTTTTTAAAGTGGATTCTATCCTCATTTTGTAAGCAAAGGTTGCCATAAAGTTCCCCATAATATACGTTGCTTCCATGCCAGCAGGCATGGATGAGTAGGTATCTCTTTTTCTTTCCCCGAAATGGTGGATGTCATTTTGGAATGAAAATCTTCATATGTAGGTCATCTACTGTCCATAGTATGTCTTGAACCCTATGTGAGATCCTGTCATCCTTGTGCAACATGTGTCAGTATGTACTGCAAAAATTCAATATGTCTTTGCAATGACGCCACCCAGACAAATTCCTCCACATTTATTCTACTTGGTGCATTGCAGTGTGGTTCGGGGTCATATTCATCAGACATGGCTTGTACCAGGATGGAGTCTTCAAGTTCACTGTGTATATTCCAGATAACTACCCTGATGGCGAGTGTCCTGTGAGTAGTGTACCAAACCTCATCATAAGTCACTGCACTATTTACACAAAATAAAGGAACTTTGCAGAGAGAGGCAAAAAGGTTTTGCGTGCACCAAACCCTGTAGTATTTCTATGGTCATGGAAAACCTGGAAAAATCATGAAAATTGTTCCAGGCCTAGAAACGTTGAGGAAAATGATACATATCCCAAAACTTCTTGAAATGTCATGGAAATTTGTTCATTTTTCACTTAAATTTTTGAAGAAACAAACACATTTCCTGAATATGAGTTGCAAATAATGGCCATTAAAACCCGGGGCAGTCAAAGCTTCTACAAACAAAAACATTTGAACACTGGTTAGGTAAACTGCACTTTGTGTTGTAGAGTAGTCAAAACGTTTTGTTGAATGAAACTGTTTACAAACCCTCAAGGACTTTTTCTTCCTCATGCTTCATTTCAGAGAGTGGTGTTTGACATCCCAGTCTTCCATCCCCTTGTGGATCCTGTGTCTGGGGAGCTTGACGTCAGAAGAGCCTTCACAAAATGGAGGTCTGTCTCTGCTTTTGTGCTTCGGCCATTCAAATGCCATCAAATTTTCTCCCTCAAATTGGGTTTTGCAAGAGCAAAAAAGAGTGCATGTTGTTCTCATAAGCATTCGTTTTCACATCTTGTAGTGGATCACACTGTATTTAGGCCTGTACTGTATAATGTTGCTGACATTTGCCTGTTTTGACATCAACTACAGGTTTTTAAAATGGAAAAGAGGGATGTTATTCCCAGAGGTGTACTGTGTGGTGTTTTTTTTGGGTTTTTTTGCATTTTCACTCACGTGTAGCTCGTAAAGGGCCAGCATTTATGGTGGCTGCCAGTCCAACCTGACCCTGCTTGTCTTGGACTGTTTGCTCAGCTGGACTCAGCCTTGGGCTCACTGCTCATCTGTTTCAGTCAGCTGGAGCTCTGCTTCGCTCAGCACATTAAAGAAATGGGAGAAGAGCCTCAATGAAAGCTGCACCAAAGCCTGGGCTTAGACTGCCTTTTAACAAAAATAAGAGAAACAAACCAGTCAGTAAACGTGATGTCACCGGAAAATGATGCCCTTTGGTCCAATGAGTGACAAATTATACAAATGAGGAAAAAGGTAAAATGCTGTACGAATGCTACAGTCACCTCTTGGGCCAGTCAGTAAATGAAATGGCCTAAAAAGGGGGAATTGTTTTCAAGAATCTCAAAATGGTGGCATATCCATTATGGTATACATTGGTGGTCCTGGAAGAAAATTTGTAAAGGAAGGCTGGCTAGATATATACACCTTACTATGTGGGAGATATGACTGCTATTAAAATTTTGATTTTGACCTAATAGTTGTAGTTGACCTATAGGCAATTACAGGGCCAACCCTCGGGCTAGGCAGTGCAATTTTGAAAATGCTGTGAGGCAGTGGTGAGATGCAGAAGTCCCCCTAGTGTCATCAAAATCCAATCAGTGGTGTCTGAGCTATTGTGTGTTGCAGAGCGGACAGATTATCTATAGTCCACCTCCCCCGGTTTCATCACGGGGGACAATAAAATGCATAGATGGGAGTTGCTGCTTTCATTGTTATGAATTGTTATGAAACTCCCCTGTAGACATTTAGTAGTGGTGAAGGAAGCAAAAAATATGTGACAACAAATGCATTCTTGGCTTTCTCATGTTAAAATGCTGATATTCCTCACATTTGTTATAGGATGCAGTTTTCCAAGGGCAACCAATGCACAGAGGATTCCCTTTTCGACACCTATATTCCTGGCAATATGTGTATGTATTTTTTATGCTCTCTTCCTCCTATGTTGTCTTCTTGTAGACGGAATCACAACCACATCTGGCAGGTCTTGATGTACGCACGTACGGTTTTCTACAAGATCAACACCATGGAACCACTCAACCCAGAGGCTGCTGTCCTGTGAGTTTCTGTGCATCCTACTCCACTTTGTTTCATCCCAAAATGAGAAGAAAAACTTGACACCTACACTTGTTTGACTAAAAAACATACTGTTTATATTAAAGGACGACATCTTTTGAGGACAGGCTTATTCATATTTTAGACACGGTTGATGATAAACTTACTGCCTGTTAAAGTCTATACCTGTGAGAACATTGCAGACCCATGACTTTGTGCTTCCTTGTCGTAAGGCTTCATTTTCTTGCCAAGTTTCTTTTGATGCTGAGTCCTGTGTTTTCCCTCTCAGGTATGAGAAGGATGTGCAGTTGTTCAAAAGCAAGGTGGTGGATAGTGTGAAACTATGCAACAGCCATCTTTTCGACCAGCCCAAGATAGACGATCCCTACGCAGTAAGGTTGGTGAACTGTCTCCATTCTTAACATTCCAGATCCGTCACAACTACAACAAAACAAGACGCACCCTGTAATCATGATGTGTGATGCAACCTCAAAGAAAACAAAAACAATGTTGATTTGTTTGTGATGTTTTTTGTCTCCCCACACACGGCCACACTCTCTCATCCATTTGTTACAGCTTTTCTCCATGGAACCCAGCTGTTCATGACGAGGCAAAGGAGCGGATGTTCACACATAAAGTAAGTTTCCCAAAACTACAGAAATGAACTGTCTCGGTCATGCGGTTGAATATGAGCAGCAGAGCGATCTGTCTAGTTCAGGCTCCTCCAGGCCTCATCTCCCAGAAGGTTTGGTTGGGCCTGAGACAGCAGCCTTTTGATTGGTCAGGCTGTGTGAGCTGTTGCCATGACGTGACTTGTGGTTTGCCCTTGTCGCCCTAGAGACGGCCTGAGGATCATCACAAGGGAATGCAGGTGTCAGGACTGTCTTGGGTGAAGCCTGGATCGACACAGCCCTTCAGCAGAGACGACAACCCTCCCCAGAGCTGAGCCTGCACTGCCGCAGCAGCAGCCACTAGAGGGAGACGCAGAGCAGGAGGCGACGCCACGGACTTGCCTCAGCTGTTCATGTGGCTTGGATCCCTGAGACAGTTGAGCCGACTTCATATTAACTCTCCATGTTATCACTCGGCTTTAAAAGTTTTGTAGGCATCTGCTCAAACAGCTTTAGAATAAGGAAACAAAGTTTGTATCATATGTAAATTGACGATGACAAATGGATGTCTTAGCAACAGTATGTAGGCTGCGACGCAATCAAAGAGCTTTCGCCTCATTTTGCTTTTCGGATCCTTGCACATGCTTTGGGCTAGGTGATGAGATGACCTCCCAAAAGGGCTGAGAAGTGAGCAAAGTAAGTTGCATTCATACGGTAAGTAGAGGCCTATATAATGTGTACCACTTGTTGAAATTGGCTCAGGATAGTTTGTTTGTGGGACTTGGAATGTTTTGAATCCCAGCTGCGTGGATGGACTCAACCTGGATACCCCCACCCCTAGGTTTTACACTATCACATTAGATTGACATGAAGTTTTATATTTGACTTGTTTCTAATTGGATAATGATTAGGGTTTTTTTTTTTTTTTTTAATTTACTGTGTAAACTATTGTCTTAAATATTTCATAATATATATGTATATCAAGCAGAGCAGGCGAGTACGGTTTTAATTAAGATGGGTTTTCCTGATTTTAATTAATTTTAATTTTGAATGTTTTATGTACCCTTAATGACTATTAAAGGTTTGATGTGAAAATAATGGATGCTGTGCAAAGGTTTGACTTCAAGAGACACATTGGCTGCTATGTTTGGATCGTCTAAACGAGTGACGTCTTTCCCTGCAACTTTTACTTGAGCTCCCTTTGACCTTTTCTGTAGAGGTCAAAGAAGTTACAACAGGGTTCTTATGCAGGTCTGGAAAAAATACGATTTCAAGCTCTTGAATAGTTTCAGAATAGCACCAAATGAATGCAAACACTGTTCAATCCAGATACACACAACTGTACATTTTTCATTTCAACTAACGAAGATTTTCAAATCTAGTCAAGAAATTAAGGCTCTCGAAAAAAGATGAAGTGGAAAATGTGTGGGAACCCTGTTACAAAGAACGGACTATTTCATACAACTGAGGTCCAGCCGCGGTGGTGCTGAAACCTGTTAAGTCTATTTGTAGCCGCTGCAAACTGAAGTAAACAGAAAAAAATCTTTTTCTACTTTACACACTGCCATATGGACTGTTTGCATTGGCAAATAAGTGTGAGTATTCATCTCACCAGTATATCTGTTCAGTATGGAACCATTCATTCTCCAGTTTGTGAATGATAGTACTGTATAGGCAAAGTGAGATTTAAAACCCTCTGAAAGCAAATAAAATGATCAAAACTTAAGTTGTGCTCTGTATTTTTGTTCTCACATTGGATCACCATAAACGTAGGTGCATTACAAGCATGTGGATATATTCCTAACCATTACATGGTTTAATGCATTATTAACTCTGGTATGATGATATATTGTCATGAGCGATACAGTTGCCCTAGAATTACTTCTCATACATTGTGTGGATTGTATCAAGTTGGTTGTGATGGGAATGATCAATATGCACTCAAAGTGCCTATAACCTGCACCTTAGTGTAACATTCATTCAAGTGTTACTGATCTCTGCCTTTACATTCATCAAGAGATTCTACTCCAATCTTTTGCACAATCAGTCAAAATTTGGGGGAGTTTTTGGACGTCTATCATTATGTATGATGTATTTGAGAATAAATGCACCTGACCTCATTTTTTTTCCTTTTATCATTTGTGAAATACAGTATATGCACATTTTAAGCTGATGTAAATCTTTCTGAAATGAATTCACCGTGTGGAATGGGGCAAGTTGTGCGAGACTGAGATTGGGTGACCTAGTGATTGGAGAGCTTGAGTGTCCTTGAGCAAAACCCTCCGCCAATCTCTTGGAGGAAGGACTGCTGCTGTTCTGCTGACCCTGACCTGTGACCTCTGTGTGGAGGAGAGAGGAGAAGAGACTTCATGGAGATCAATCAACTATTGGATTTGTATTATTATTAAAATGCAGAACAATAGGGTCTACATGGAAATAAAACATTACTTCTCTGAAAACATGTTATAAGGGGGTCCTTGGGACACAGTTATCAAATTGGGGGCCCATGGCATAAAAACGTGTGAGAGCCCCTGCCATAGGAGATTTAAAAAGTACCATAAAGTAATATAAGGCCACTATAAACACTATTGAGCACCGCAGACACGAAGTCTCTACAGGAAGAACGTTATATATTTGGGGTCAGGGCTACAAAAGCCCTGCTAGCGACCAACCACCAGAGGTCGCCATATACCCACGGTGAAGAGCAGCTCTCCCACTCCTGTCACCATCGCGTTGAGGAGTCGACGGTCCGTGTGTAAAAGTAACACCTCGTCCGATTGGCTGAGGGTCGTACGCGGCCATCTTGTGCGCTCTGTCAACATGGGAACTTTTCGCATAAATCCGTGCTTTAATCGCTTACTCTCCGTGGCTGTATAGGGCCGGTACCGTACCCGCAACACTACCCCCGTGGGAACCGATTTTTTATCAGCCGCGGGACGGTGAAACGGGGGCAAATTACGGGCGGTCCAATCAGAGAGGCAATAACTAATATGCAAATATGGTGTTATCGTCGTCACGTCAGCAGCAGCGGTAGAGCCGCTGTGCCGCGGTCGCCAGCAGGAGTACAACTAACAACACAGCCACAACTTCGCCGATAACACTCTCCCTTGATTGACGTTTGAAGTTATAATTCGTGGTTCATTTCAGGTAAGAGATAACACTTCTTTCGGTGATTTTTCGAGAGGTGTTCCAGACGCCGCGGATAGCGTTTCCCTCAGGGCAACAGCTGTCAAATGTCTGACAGTTAGTCACTGAGGCTCGGCTCAGCTGTCTGATGACACACCGCCTTGCTGAGTGTGGATCTTCCCGGTTGAGATAAAGACTACCGCCTCGCTAAACTAGTTCAAATTAGTTATCTCGCACTTTGCAGACAACAGGAGAGGCGCGTTTCGCCGGAGTTTCACTGTAGTTTCGCACAGTTTACCGGCTACATGAATGTGCGTGTGGCTCAAAAAGTAGTATACGATTGGTTCTTCGTTATGGTGGTCCTGAACTGACAGCGACCATCCAGGCTCAGTCAGCATCGCTTCCACCGACTTGAACGTGGACGGTGGCATTCATAATACGATACGTGCCGTATGGAAAAGAAAGTCGGTCGAGGAAAAAAAACAGTTTGTGTGGTATTGTCACGAATGACAATATGAACAAGAATCGACCTCTCCATCCACCTCCGCCCTCCGCCTCGTCCTCAGAAAGGAGGCGAGGAAGCGTCACGACACCATTTGAATCCTGTGGCTCCTGAAGTGGTTTGTGTGTAGGAACACGTGTGACGAGTCTCACCAACGTGGATCTAAACTGGAAACAATTGGACCACGTGTGTTCTTTCTGGTTCCACTTGGCCAGCAGTTTTGCACAAGGGAGAGCAACACATTGCCGCCATGCCGGCTTGATAAGCAACGTTAGGGTTAGTAGCAGGAGCTGAAGCCATTGCTAGGTGACGAAGAGGATGCTTCTGCTGACTTTTGAGGTGAGACCAGTGTCGTCCTGGCCAGAATTCAAATAGGACTTCCGGTGAAAACGTTCAAAATAAAACCCTTATTGACGAGGGCGTTGCAACGTTATTGGGAAATACATAGTACCTAAGTGATACTGAATAATATAATGAAGGAGGCATCAATAGTAAATGAAAAGTTACACCAGTACTTAAATAATATTTTATTCCCCATTCCTGACAAACTTTAAGCGTTTAATTTGAAGGTAAAATCGCCCAACTTCCGACGTTATTCTAACTACCTCTGGTTGGAATGACGCTGTTTTAGATGCGGTACACAGGAAGAAGTGGCCATTTGTAAGACATCTGCCCCCGGGTTCATTGGCCACTTCGGGCAATTTAAACACACAATATTTGGTGATATTATGTATGGGTGGTCTGTGTCTGGATTGTGCTTCATGACATCTGAAGAAAAGAGCTGGGAACAGCTGGAAGCAAGGCGTCTGCTGACTGGTCTGTGACTGTGGGGCAGCTGGAGGGGCCAAAGGTTAGCGGTGGCGGTGGCTACTAGCGTTAGCTGAGTGTTGTGCTGCATCCAGGTCATATGGGAAAGATGGTGGATACAACATGGATGTGTGTAAGTGCTAATTACTACTTGGGAACTCGGAATTTGGCAAGTTTTCCAACTTACTGAATTCTGAATATCACCAACAAGGAAATATAGGTAATGCTAAAGTTATTTCGAATAAGATGAACAAAATCAACCATTTTCTCATATGCACTCAGTGCGTTGATACCAAACATTGCAATGTCAACCACCTACGATCTTGTGATGGGAAAAAGTTCAGAATTATCACAACTTGAAGTAACCACAGTAGTCAGACAACTTCGGTCATGGTGTTTGATGGCTTCAATCGGGTTTGAACACTTTCAAGTTGTTGCTTTGAGGTATCACGTTGTCCCGACGGCTTTTCCCATATGATGTGAATGCAGCATCAGCTTGCAAGCTATGCAACTTTGACTTATGTTGCTTTCATGTGCTGTCGAAAATACTGTAATGTGGCGTTAAAAGGGCAGAGAGCATGGAAGCTGTGTCAACAAAACATCAATTGCGTGACTGATGAGCATTTTCCCCTCTTCATTCTTCTGCTGCAGCACAACGTCGGTGTGTGCCACATGATTTGGAAAATATCAACTGCCACCAAAAAACTACTTTTGTGACAGGGTTCATTTTGTTATCAAATTGGGAGCATTATTGAAGGCGCGATTATTACATACTATACTATATTATACACTACATCATGTACCAAGTAGATTATGTTCTGTGGTCTCTGTCTTGTTGGGCAATAATTGCGCTTATCTCCTGTTTTTTGTTGTTTACAGTGAGATAAGTCATCAGGATGATGCCTATTTATGTGTCCATCCAGGGAAGCTAAAAGTGGCAATGCGGTCCACATGTGAGGGCTATTGCATGATTGCCCAATACACAAGATGGTAAACAAAGCAGCGAAGAGAGGATGTAGTAGGGAGCACAACCCAGACTAAAAACAGTAATGGCTTCATGCCTATCTGTGCAGATTGCTGTGGGACTTGAGAATGTTTATTATATTTAGACATGCTCAGCGCCCGGTTGTCAGTGTTTTAGCAGCAACTGTGGTTAAACTAGAGCATTTTCTTGTACAGTGGCAAATTTAACAGCCACTGTTGTTTGGTTTGACAGTGAAAATGAATTCAGATACTCTTCAAAACAATTTTTTACTGAGATGCAGCATTGTTAATGCAGGATTTGAATTTTTTTTTTTTTCTTTTTTCTTGTAAAAAGGCTACTTTGTAATACTCTGAATGGGCTTCTGGAAAAGAGTGTAATGGAGCAGATGACAAATGTAGTTTAAGTTAATTGTCAAGTCCCAATTCCCTTTTTAAGTTCTTACTACCTCCTCAGTGGTGTTGTCTAGGCCGACCTCTGCAACCTCTCAGCTACAGAACAAGATGTTCTAATCTGAATATTGTGCTTTTCCTCGTCTGCTGACCATACTTTGTGCACTAAAGAATTGAAAACACTCTAAAGCTTATACAAAATTATTAGATTTATAGTTAAATAATTGGATTTGCAATAGTCTGCACCGACACACCTGGTTTAACCTGAGACTGACAAGCTGTGAAGTAACTGCTTTAGTTCCTGACCAATCACAACAAAAACACACAAGTGATCAGACACTTGAACTGCCAGAGGTTTGACAAATTATTATTATGATTATTCTTATTTTTATTCTTCTTTGTGTAATCCCTGGAGGAACCTTCATGTGGAGGCCAGATTTGTGCCATGTTATCTGCCATGGAAGGGATAATATAAAGTGGAACATTTTAAACAAAGCATAGCAACAAGATGAATTGGCACAGCATCATTAAAAGGGTCGGCCTTGGCTGCTTCCTGCTTTTGATATACCTTCAAGGTTCAAGTTCTTCTGCAGTGAGAGGTAATGGCCATTATATAGGCCAGTTCAAAAGATATGTAGGCTAAGACCAGTGACTCAGCTGGGCATCTGGACACCACAAACTGCCAGAGCAGATTTTGTTCCTTGGCAAAGCTTCTTCTAGTGCCTGGAACTCCATTGAAGAGAGGCAATGCAACCGTTATTGGATAAGAAATCCTATCATTTGGCGTTTCATTCATGATGGTACGAAAGTGAGAGGTCGTAAAAACTATATCTTGTATCTGTCATTTAACTTAGGTCTTTGTAGTTTGGCAATGCCTCCTGTGCCTCTAACTGATTGGCTGTTGATGGCCAATGTCCGCAAGAAGTTGAGCCATGGTCAGATTTTCTTTGCTGACAAGCTTGTTGACCGACACATCGGTCTACTGGCCTTGGTCGCGCAGCTCTTTAGGAAATAAATGGACTATGCGTGGTTTGTTGGGTTTGTTGATTGCAGTGGGAACCTTGGGTTAGTGTTGCAAGACACTTCCAACCTTTTGCTCACACAGGTACAGATCCAGAAGTTAAAAAACTAAACTAAACTTTATTCTGCTGCATAATGATGCTGATGGCTCCAGTTTATTATATAGACGTTGGTAAATAGTAAAAGTAATACAAAGTATCTGATGTTCGTAACATGTCTTTGGTTTGTTGGCTGTGTCTGTGAAAACAATATGGCCACTTCCACTACACCACTGGAGATATGTGTCTGTCTGTGTGTGCGTGTGTGTGTGTGTATGGTAAGTTAGCATATAATCATTGACCTTAGTGGTGTTGGATCATTTTCTTT
>CABFOQ010005144.1:14319-26451 GCA_900660455.1 Gephyroberyx darwinii | reverse complement strand
TTATGGTAAACACTGGACAGACATATAGTAGGTTTCTAGAGATGAAACCTGGTGTGGTTGCAGATATTTCAGTGACTCGGCAGAGTGGTGTAGTGGGCAGGAAGACCACACTTATGAATCTGGAGGGCTGACTTCAAGCCCCCATGTCAGCAAGCATCCTGCTGAAGTGTCTTTGAGCAAGACACTGAATCCCCACAACCTCCTGGGGTGCTGTTCTGTATCTGTCTCTGACCTCCCTGTGGAGTCGAGGAAGCGAAAAGAGAATTTCCACTGGGGGAATCAATAAAGTAGCGCATTATTATTTTCACATGATTTTGAGTTTTGCTGTTTTGCAATCTGCCTCAGGAAAAAATGCAACGTGTCAAAAAAGAGAGAAAGGAAAAACAACACCTCTGATACATCCCAGCCTACAATCTTTTGAGTTTATTTGTCTAAACCAGTTTACCACTGACAAGTAGGGCAGTGATTGAGCACTGGTCAGGAGTGAGTCAGGAGCATCCAGCCGGTCAACAAGGTGCACCTGCGCCTGATTATTCTCTCCCTGTACATATGTGTTTTAGTCAATGCTGAGAGAAGCTGGGACTGAAGCACACAGACCCATCGCCCCGCCACACATGAAGACCTTGAAGCCTGGATAGGCTGTCTATTTGTTTACAGACTGTTGGACTCATCCTCAAAAAGGGGAAATATTATTATTCTAGCACCAGTGGTATGTATTTGGGTTTTCTTTTGAGTGTGGTTTATATTGGTGCCAAAAGAAAATTGGACTGAACCACAGCACTCTCTCCAATATCCTGGTGATAGACTGAGATGTTACAACCACATTTCAACATATTTAACCTGGCAACTTGGCTAAGAATACTTATATAGAGCAAAGAATCAAAATAAGAACCTTATTTAAAGCACAACAGTACAGGACAACAGTAGTTACAGAAGGGAAAAGCCCACACACACATGTACTGGCCACCTGCCTGACGTGTGTGTCTCTCTAAACATATTTTGGTTGCAATTAAGAGCTTGTCACTATATTGAACCCCAAGGATTACAGGATGTGAAGTTAGAGTCTTTGGTCCCATAAGCAAAGTTTGCAAGGAGTAATTACTCCAATTAGTGCTCTCAGAGTTCAATGTCATACACTTTGTCAACAAAGTTTTCAATTAAGCATCATTAAGCCACAATGTGTGGGTGAACTGGAACAGATTATCAAGCTGAACTATGATGAATAACAAAGAGAAGTCAAACAGTCATTAATAGCCACTAAGAGAGAGAAGGGCACACACACGTTTCCATTACGTGTCCTTACATTCTTTAATCTCTATTAATGTATTAATGTGGGCTGAGTTTGACTGCGATAGACTGGCAAAGGACTGACAGTTTAGAGAGGGAGTGTGTCAGAGAGACAAAGAGAGAGAGAGGGAGATTAGATTGACACTTGACATTAAATCAATTTCCCATCATTTGGAGAAGTGTCACTGTTGTAAACACACACACACACACACACACACACACACACACACACACACACACACACACACACACACTTACTTCTCTCCACCCTTCCAAAATGCAGTATTAATTTCCCTGGCTGTGGTTGGGAAACAGGGTTCAATTCAGATCCACCAGTTGAACCATCTCACTGTGTTTGTGTGTGGGAGAGAGGACAAGAAAAAAAGAGAGAGGGAGATTGAAACCCTGAACTCACGTCAATATTGTAGTCAATACGGCTCTACCTCCAAGGGCCACAACAGAGCGGTGGAAGTGAAGCTAAAACTCAGTTTTCTGACTGAGGATTGTGTGAAAACTGAGTTAAACTTGTGCAGCCTTGGGTTAGGGTTATAGCTTCAATATTATATTGTCTGTTTTAAGCGTTAAGTGTTACGTTGTTCTTGATGTGCTGATTAAGTTTCGTTTTTCTGAAATTTTAGAAATCAAAGGGCAGAATCAACAACAGCACTTCATTTCATTAAACACATTAAAACTAGTTTCTTTCCATTTCACCTTGAAACACTGAAACGCATGTTAGAGGGTTAACAGTGCTGGATTAGGCCTTTAGGCCCCCCCTTCAGCAGACTGGGCCTTGTGAGCTGTTGTTGAACACTGACTGCAACAGGGATTTAACCTGCGAACTTGTGGTTAAGGCCCATCCTCTCTAACCACCAGGCAACTGTTTGAAAATGGGTATTTACAACCACTCTGCTGGAACAAGGGCATCTATTTGAACAATGCAATTCAGTTTATCTCTACCATATACATTTCTGCAGAAAAGCTCCACAATGTGATTCATTAATTTTCATTACAAGGTTCGCAATAACCAAACTTTCAAGTCAATTCATCATCACTTTTTTAACCGTTGCTGACAATTTTATCGCCTTGAGTGCTATTGATATAAAAGCGCAGCCAGAATACAGAGAGCATCACAAGCAAACTGTTTTTATGATCCATGCTTGTACAGTTTACTTTGTATTTACTGGGACCTGGAGCACTTTAATATCACTGAAAAACAACTTTGAGTAGAGGAGCACTTCAATATTAACAACACATTGGTTACTGTGGCTGGGCTTCAATTTATTGTCTGTGATAGAAAAGAAAAGAAACGCATGAAGGAATCGAGGCCCTAGAGACAACAATGAAGAATGCATGGATGCATGGATGCATGAGTGGATAGATGTATTAAGGATTGAAAGGAGAGGAGAGTAGGCACTAAAGATATTAGGCGCGAAGGAGAGAAAACTAACACACCTACCTGTTTTATAGTTTGTGGTTCAACACGTGGCAATGAGAAAACTAATACATTCAGGAAAACACATCAGCTGGGTGAAGGAGCAATTCTTTCTTATACTATCACATTTCTCACATGGCCTCTGGAGTGTATACATAGCCACAACCAAAATACCCATAGCAACACTGAACTTTTTCAAACCCCCAGTGAGTCAGGTTTTTACCTCCTGGAGCTAAATATTGTTGTTTACCAATTTTAGCCAAAACAGCACGCTCACTGGGTGGAATTGCCTTGCAATATGAGTCACAGAAGTGCAAAACAAGACATAACAAAACCAAAAATAAACCACTGGAGCCCCTAAACCCTCAATGTTGGCTACAATCAAAACAGCTACCGTGGGAGTAAAAGCTGATATGAAAGATTCTTCTTGAGGTTACTTTTATACCAGCCCGGTCAGGAAATTACAAGCCACAGGCTGGCAAGCTAATGACATTTCCAGAGAGCGAAGTCAGCCACTGGTGCATACTCACCCCAGCAATTCAACTTCTGGTCTCCAAGGTGTGCTGTATCTGTGACTGTGACAATAATTTATCACTGTCAGAGCTGCCATTTAGCCCCTCAAGCATACTGTACAGCATGCATTGCCATAGTCCCCACAGATATACAACTTGTCATGGCTTTATTGCAGAAATACTCAGTTATCAGCCTGGGGGCCACTTGTGGAAATTGACGGGTTGCCTGCAGCCAGCCAATAAAAAGACAGCAACATAAAAATACTTCTTTTGTTTCTAAGTTTAATGTCACCAAACAAGTGATGTGACATGATCATATCCATACCGTATTTGTCAATAAATGCTGGGAGTCTGTACCTGCCCTAGTGCCACGTTGCCTCTGTAAATTTAAGTATAAGACTTTTCTGAAAACAGAAGCAACTCTGATGAAAATCTTACTACTTTGGCTGGAATTGACACCAAGACTAGATTCAAACTCAAATCAAGCACAATAAAATGCCTGGCCTACAGCTTATCTCCTAGACTGCGGCACACTCAATAACCAAGGCATAGATGTTCATGTGCTATGGTTTAAATCCTCTATTCTAAATCTTCGTATGAATGCGTACATACACTAACAAACACACGGACACCAATAATACATGCACTGTGAGAGGGTTTCTTCTCCCACAGTCTCACCCCTCCAGCTCGTCAAAACAACTTGTCAGTAGGTGTCAGTTTAAATTATCAGACTGGCCCTTTAGACTACTGTTTTCTGACTCTGGCAAATCTGCAGTCTATCTTAATCAAATCACAGAGCAGCGGCACCCACACGCAAGCACGTACACACTCATGGATCATGTGTTCAAACATCAACACTGCTCACAAATACACCCAAACCCTCACACGCAAACAAACACGGGTGCATGCTTACACACACACACACACACACACACACACACAGTTGTGATACAGGTAAACTCTGGCTATATAACAAACCAACTAGTTGAACACGATGAAGTTGTAGCAAACTGTCTATTTCTAGAGAAACTCACTGCCCTTCTCTCTTTCCCTCCTAAGTGTCAAAGCAAATAAAATCATTTTCATCTCTCACATAACCCCAGGGGACCTGCAGGCAGTAAATATTTTTTTACACATACACGCATGCACACACAGAGACACACTCAGATTCCCTCTCCAATTACACCCTATAATCACTGGCAATTTTGGATCTCAACTGTTGGCATATTTGATCATAATGTTGCGTCTCCCCGTGCTCTTCGTGTTATTTTCTCTTCTCTTTCTTTTATGATCAAGAAGGTGTTGTGTTAAAGAAAGACAGTCAGTGGGGCTAGCCACTGTTATTCTTTTGTCATATCAAAACTCATATCAATCTCATCCTCCCATCCTATTCCTGTAAGCCTTGAAATATCCATAGCGAGAGAGAGAGAAATGTCTGACAGTCTATATTGAAACTGGAGTTATCTTAACAATCATGCTGTAGTCTCAGAAACTTTAAATTGATACGTGTACTGGCATCTGGGAAGTATTGGTGGTGAACAAAGTCTGTCACCATCAACTATAAGCCACCACAGGAAACATATTAGTATGAATGTAGATGTAGCCTGGCAAGAAGGACCTCCCTTGCAGGCATGTCTAACTCTATTGTTATTGTTATTGCTTATTGTTGTTATTATTATTATACACAAAAACAAAGCCCAGATTACTAACTCTGTTTTGTAAGATGCATCCAAGTAGCCTCTCAGACTCTGCAGTATAAGAATTGCGTTATGACCAGGACACCAGAGCAGATCAGGCTGAGTCAAAGATTTATCTACCACTGTCCCACTGCAGGGACTGCTAATATAATTCCCATATATCCTCCGCTACATGCTTCATTAATTTGTATAATCCAGAATGCCAGCATGAAAAAACAAAACAAAGAAAAACAAAACAATTATACCTCTGTGATAATTTTCTCTCTTCATAATTTCTCTGTCTATTGTTGTTTGAACCATGGGGAACAGAGTGAGTAAACTGTTCAAATCTCACTTCCCGAGAGTGTGACAATGTCCCTGAAATAATAGGAGGAAATTGGGAACACGGCCTGTCAATTAATTGCTTGTTTACTTTAATAACAGCCATGATAGGCAATATTCAGCAGAGAAACGCTTCACCGGATATGGAGGTGTAAACAGACAGGCGCAGTCACTCACACACTCACATAAAGCTCACACATTTTGGCCCATGCACATACCTTCTATTTCCTTCTCTCACCTCACACACACTCTAACACACACACACACAATCTCTCACATGCAAAAACACAAGCACTATTTTCTATAATATAAATTCAGCTAAACAGCCTCATGAAAGCTTTAGACAGATTTTCCATTATTGATTTTCTTGTGATGATCCCATGTTTGATCCCAATGAAAGCTAGCATCAATCCCTAATTGGGATTGAAGCAAGTACTGAAGGAAACACTTCATCCCCTAATTGCTGCAGATTTTGAAAGCACTGTAGAGGGGCAAACCTTTAGAGATTGTGCATTTTTTTATTTTCATGGATATATGGTACAATTTTCATCTGTAATAAAAACAAACTGACCTTCCATAAAAAAAGAAAATGTATAATTTTTCCATAACCCTCACCAAAGGTTTGTAAGACCAAACGTATGCCCACTTAGACCTAAAACACAATGTGATTGAGATCAAAGACATGGAACTAAAATACCGAATCCATCAATTTGCAATATGTAACACAGGCTTTCAACAACAGTTCAGTTTAGTGAAGGAGGCTGCTGACTGTTTATCTTCTGGTGTAATTCCTACCTCTGGGAGAAAATATCCCGGTAGGGGCTGCCGTGCTGCATGGCGATACCATATCCACGGTCTGGTGCGTTGTTGCTCACAGTGTAAAAGGAACAGTCCTCGTCGTTGATGGCAACATACTCTAACACTGCTGCATCCCACACAAAGCCAAACCGACCATACTTCACCTGAAAAAAGACAAAAAACAACACAGATTAGCCTGCATTCATACATTGCAGCAACCGTGCGAACATTTCTTATTCCTTAGTGCCTCAATGGACCAGCTGCATAACGTTTCCCATTATTATGCTTTTTCATACTTGTACCACAATGGGTCCAAATGTCAGAATGGACAGGAAATGGAAGAGAAAATGCAGCATGGGAATAATGGAGTTGGATGGGCCACAAGCACTGACTCACTCCAGCATACTGATGTGTTTTATGCACATGACCGATAGGTGTTTTTATTTCAAGAGTAGTGTTGTAGCAAGATTATGTTCATATTCTAAGACAGCAAACTTTACGGCATGGTGGCTTTACGGTTCAATATGCCTTCTGACTGCAGATGTAGTTGTGTTTACGGCTTGTTGGCTCATCATTTATCTACATTGTTTGTGTGTGTGTTGTGGCTGTGTGGTGTGTACTGTGTGTGGGTGTATGTTCATGTGCATGTGTTTGTGCATTTGTGGGTATAGGTGTGAGTATATATTGTGTGTTTGTGTGTGCAGCTTGTGCTTGTGTATCTGAGTGGTTTTGGTCTGTGAGGGGGACCTGAAGGTTATCATGACTCAAGGTGAAAATCAAGGCCTGTTTTATAGAAGTTCCCGCACCTGCTGTCAAAATGGCCTCTCGTTAACACTCACAATAAATCTATGTTTCCAAAGCCAAATGAAAAGTGCAGAATAACAACTTGGCTGTGACATTCACAGCCTGACACCTCTTCTGACAATTTACTCATATAGCCTAGGGCGAGAAAGGCATTGGAGTAAAACATTCAACCACAAGCACGTACACACATAGGCGTACACCCTCTAATACAGTATTTTGGACAAGGGTTTGTCATTAAAATTAATGGAGCTTTATGAAATTTTCAAACTGCTCTGTCTTAAGTTTGTGTGTGTGTGTGCATATCATCTCAGTTGGCCTATGTGGGATGACTAATGTCCAAAAACAGACAAGACCCTGTGATTAGGTAATTTCACAGCCTGTAGTCCTCTGAAGTGTGTGTGTGATAATTCACTACAGGGTATCACAATGGTTCATTTTGTTCTTTACTACCTTAAACAGTGTGGAAAGTACACTTTATTACTTTCAAGACATAATTGTATGGCTTTTCTTTATTGCTTTTGAAGACTATATGCTTTTTTCTGTTTTAATAATTTACCACTGAAAGTTAAGGTACCTCTGTCATACTAAGCTTGGGTGAATTAGTGCAGGATAGAAATGTTATTATATCTGTATACTACTACTACTACTACTACTACTACGACAGCTACTACTGCTACTACTACTACTACGACCACTACTACTGCTACTACTACGACCACTACTACTGCCACTACCACTACTACTACTACTACTACTACTACTACTACTACTACTACTACGACCACTACTACTACTACTACTACTACTACTACTACCACTACTAGCACTTTTCCAAAACATAGTTACAAAGTGCTTAACAGGAAATAATAAGTAAAGACTAAGAATAAAATAATAAAATCTTAGGAAAAGAGTAGAAAGATAGAAATATAAAAGATAATAAAATATAAAATATAATAGAGCACAATAACAACAAAAAAGTTAAGATTACATAAAAGTACATTAAATAGAATCTGAGGTAAAAGTTGCATGTGACAACAATAAAACAACAAAATGAGAATAAAAAGAAGACAGATATTACAGATATTACAAAATGGCCATTTCATAAAAGTCCATTTTGAGAAGTGATTTGAAGGATGATACTGATTTTGCCAACTTGAGATTTTCAGGTAGGGCATTCCAAAGTGTGGAGGTCCTGATGACAAAAGCCTGATCACCTTTGGTCTTCAGTGTGGATTTAAAAATGGTCAAAAGACCGTAGAGCCTTAAAGATCAATAGTGGGATCATAAAATCAATACTAAAACTATCCTGAAGCTAATGAAGGGAGGCTAGGACAGGGGTGATATGGTCTCTTTTCTTTGAGTTAATTCTGACTGAGACAGAAGTAAAGAGAATTAAAGTGTGGATGACCTTTATGAGCCCTTATATTGGTGATGGTTTCCAGGCTTAACATTAGCTGAGAGGCTACCAAGGTGAGGTTGCAGATGATTAATGGATTGTGAGGGCCAAATAAAATAATCTCACATTTATTGTCATTAAGTGGAAGCAAATCTTGGGACATCCAACGCTTGGTTTCTATAAGGCACTCGTTGATTTGAGCTAAGCTGGTGGGATCAGTAGTATTTATGGGAAAATATAGCTGTGTCATCCACATAGGTATGGACGCAATCTCATGAACATACTCCTGACCTTTCAATATGTGCAGCTGTATCTATTATAGAAAGAAAAAATAACATAAAATTGCATTCATTCCAAATTCATTGTTGAACTTATAAGGGGATATTACAAGTGAAGATGAACAACTCTCTACCAAAGTACTGCTACTGAGAATGATTAAGAAATGAAGTACGAGAACCATTTCTTTGTTCCAGCAGGATTTGTATTTGTATCATGCAACCATGCCCATGACTGTTTTCTCTACCTCTCTTTTATTAAAAACTTTGTTTTTGAGAGAGGGGTTATTAAAATAGGATTAGTTTTGACAGCAATATTAGGTCTATCTACAACCCTAAACGCCTAAGTATTGTAATTAAAGATAAAAATACTGTCTCAACAGACATCTAAAATTAGGCTCAAACTCAGTTTTTCTCATGTTCCATTTTTTTTTATGATTGCTTAAACATCAAAGATGCTTCAACTTTTAAAGCCCATATTTAGGTTTAGAAAGTCAAAACAAGATGTTCAAGTTCAAGTTCAAGTTCAAGTCATTTATTTATCAAATGTGCAGCATCACTTACAGTCATACTGAACAATGAAATGTATTGGACGAGGCTCATTTCAACAAGGTAGGTACACATGAATCAAATCAAATCAAAAAAAACAAGTCAAAATAAGACAAAATAAGTCAACAAGTCAAAAAAGTAAAAATAAGTAAAAATAAGTAAAAATAAGAAAAGATAAGTGAAAATAAGAAATAGAAAATAAGTGAAAATAAGTAAAAATAAGTAAGAATAAGTAAAATAAAGTAGCAATGGAACCGGTTTTAAGGCTAGGCTAGATGCGAAGCAGCAGGTTTGGTAAACATGAATGATCTAAAGTTACAGATTGTACAGGTATAAAGTGCATGTGCATCTGAGTGTAGAACATAAAGTGACGTGTGTGTTTGATGAACACGGTCGTTTAGGGGAGGGAACACACTAAAAAAAACCACCAGAAATTTACTTTAAATTTGCTTTAAAGGCCCCTATGTGTCAGTGTCTTTCAAAAGCAAGGACAGTGTGAAATTAATGTTTACTTTGATTCACAAGTCATTTAAGGGCAAGTAGAGCGAAGAGAACAAAGATCTCCTGGGATAATCACAATCTTCATCCAGGTCTTCCATCCAATACTAAGAACTCCTGGTCCACAAAACGAAGATAAAGTAAATAGCCTATATACCAAAGAACATGAGATGAAGAGAACGAGAGAGAGAGTGGAGAGAGTATTACACAGCATAAATGAACACAACTGCTCTAAAAGAGAGAGGGTAACAGAGGATATGGAGGAAAGAGGTTGAGTGCCTCAGGCTTTGATCATGGTGAATGTAAGTGTTACTTGTGGAATAGTAATCTGTCCTGCGGTTCCACTATCTTCATTTCCGAAATGAACAAAACCAAAACCCATATCGAACACATAGGACCACAGAAAAGTTAAAAGTTGGCAAATCTCTCACTGGTCTGTTGAAAATCTAAAATCACATCAAGATGGTGCTGAGTTAGTGGATGACTATTGAAGTGGGTCTCATATTCTTTTCTATTATTAAGTACTGCTTCTTCACCTGTGATAGCCATTCATTTGTGCTATATGGTATAACCCATCCATCCATTATCTCCAGGTTCATGAGTTAACTATTAGCCACATTCACAGAATATGCAGTAACCAGTCACGAATGAATAGGCCCAAGGCATAAGTATGCATCTTCACCTGGTGTCCATTTGTGTCCATTTCCAGGTTAATATTATATTTTCAAGTCATTAATAATAATCAATCATTAGTTATCCACCGACATTCCTCATCGTTGAGACATTGTGAATATCCAGCATTCCTCTCTTCTTAAAGAGTTTAATTGGCCATTAACAATACTTGTTACCTTTTGATTTTGGCCAAATGTGTGCAAATGCTTAGGGCAAATACACTCACCACTTTATTAGGTACACCTATCTAGTACTGGGTAGGACCCCCTTTTACCTCCAGATCAGCCTGAATTCTTTGCGGCATGGATTCAACAAGGTGACCTTCTGCACGAAGAGATGTTATTTGAGCATTCATGGCCTTTCCATTAGCTTGAACAAGTCTGCCCATTCTCCTCTGACCTCTCTCATTAACAAGGTGTTTTTGGCCATAGAACTGCCACTGACTGGATGTTTTTTGTTTATCGCACCATTCTCTGTAAACTCTGGAGAGACTGTAGCAGTGAAAATGCCAGGAGGACAGCTGTTTCTGAGATGCTGGAAGCACCACGTCTGGCACTGACATTCATACCACGGTCAAAGTCGCTTGGATCACAAATCTTGCCCATTCTACTGTATTACTAACTACATCCACTTCAGTGTGGACACTATGATTCTTGCCAAAGAACAAACCCTGAATAACAAAGAACATTAAATAAGAAAAAAGATAGTTTTACGGCTGGTCACAGGGAGGGAGTTAAGTCCCACCCAAAGGGATCTAAAGAATACCTACCAGGAGGGAGTTGAGAACAAACTGCAGGGGAGCAGTGTGAAGGAGGTGTGGAGTGGGATAAGAAAGATCACTGGCTATAAGCAGCCAGGTAAAATGGTGAAGGAGAACAGGGATAGAGTGAACAAGTTAAACCCATTTTTCAACATGTTTGGGGGGCGCCATCACCCAGCTTGGCAGGCTGGTCTACCACCAACCACATTTTACACTCACATTGCCCACCTCTCCCCACCCCTACTGATGACACTGCAATTGACTACACTTTTGATAAGGCGGACAGCCTGTAATGCACATATCCAAACATTCTGTACACATGCCATCTATCTGTAAATTGAATGTATAAAGCCACTAGTGTTTTACAACACACATATAACACACTGCCTCAATGTAGATCTGTTAATGTGAATATTATAGCATATATTTGCACAGATTTTTCTTCTTCAAATTGTTCTCATTTGTTATGCATCGCAAATATATGAATTTAATAATTTAGAATTTTGCTACTATTTCATACTGAACGTTTCATATTTTCATTTTGTACATACTCTGCATTAATTTTTTATTCATATCAGTAAGTTCGACTGCTGTTATGGTGCCCACCCTCATAATGCTGTAATCCATCATTTTTCTTATACTTCATTCTACTTAACATGTTCTTGTGTGGAAATTGCCGAGTGCATATGTTTCTATAAACCCCATTTGCTTTATTCAAATGTAAATTAAATCTCACGTGCCTCTCTATACTCTAAGTACACACAACAACATTAGGTTAATGAAGAAGGATTTCTAGGAGAGTGGTTCTGGTGACTCTTAAGGTCACCCCTGCAAAATTGAAATTTGGGAAAATTTAGAGGAAGAAAAACTGAAGTAGTTAGCACTGAGAAATGATTTTGAGTTACATTATAATGAAACATCACTGTAGTGAGTATTGCTTCCACTTTTAATGGCTTTATTTTCTCACACTCAGCAGCAGGCTATAGCTGTGCTGTTGCCCTGTCTGTAATGGTAGCATCTGTCTTGAAGGTCGTAACATACTTCAGAAGGATGTACCATGAGATTTGGGCATAATACACTTATAGTATGTATGCATGCAGGCTCAGGCACACAGGCTCTCAGCCCTGTCCC
>CABFOQ010005140.1:30234-41559 GCA_900660455.1 Gephyroberyx darwinii | reverse complement strand
CAAGACCTTTAAAGATCCTATCAAGATTTTTAAAGATCATTTAAGATCTTTAAATATCTATCAAGACATTTAAAGATCCTATAAAGATCCTTTAAGATATTTAAAGATCATTTAAGATCTTTAAAGATCCTATCAAGACATTTAAAGATCCTATAAAAATCCTTTAAGATATTTAAAGATCCTATCAAGACCTTTAAAGATCCTATCAAGATCTTTAAATATCCTATCAAGACCTTTAAAGATCCTATAAAGATCTTTGAAGATATTTAAAGATCCTATCAAGACCTTTAAAGATCCTATAAAGATCTTTGAAGATCTTTAAGGATCCTGTTAAGAACTTTAAAGATCTTTAAGGACCCTACCAAGATCTTCAAAGATCCTAAACAAGATCCTATAGGGATCCTACACAATCTTTAAGGATCCTGGCAAGATCAAGCAAGCAGGATCCCAGAAGATCCTAATCAAGATTTTAACCAGGGTTCACTTCTACGTGGAATAAAGACGAATACTCACTGATCCTGCTCCGGCAAGGTCTTCATCGACACGCACATGTCATCTAGGTCGTGACCTTTCCCGTTGGATAGGATGTTCATCTCTGACTGGGCAGAGTCCATTTTCACCGTTTTCAAGTTTTCACAGGTTCTTCTTTGCTTGGATGTTCTCAATGATCAGGTCTCAGCATCTAGGAGTAAGGAGACGGACACGTCATTGAGACAGACCTACAGATACATGGGTTTGTTTGTTTGTTGTTGTTGTGTGAATGTGTTTCAATGCTACATGTTTCTGTAACCTCTGGGAGCTGCGACAGGCATCATGAAGCTGTGAAGCGAGTATTTGTCTGCAGCGATGACTCAGTTATAGTATTTACACAGCAACTTCCAGCACCCAAGACCTGACCTCTTTCACTCACTCGCTTCATTCACTCAAGCATGTGCAATAAACACACAGACTTGAAAAGCTCATAGCTGTGACTGATCATAGGCTGAGATGAAACACAGGACGGTGTGACAATGTTTGTGCTTTCCGGAATATCAGTACTGAGTAAAGCAAACAAGTCCAGAGCACAGGGTCAAAGGTCAAGGTCTATTTGAGGTTTCTGAGCACCACATCATGACTTTTGTTTGCTCTTGGCGTTTCGCGCTGCCAATGTCACAAGCCTGCAGATTCAGAGCTCTGCTCAGATCCCACATGGTGACATGTCTGTACATCAAACACAAGCACAGAAAGCTAAGTCACACATAACACAGAAACCCTCAAATTACTGAGAAAGCAAAATAGTTATTACTGTAATACTGTAATTATACATCTCCACCGGACTTTCCCTTGATGAGGATGTGGTTTGCTGAGACCACGGGTAGAAGGTAAGAATCTGTTCTTCTTTGTAAAGCTGTTACAACCTGGGTGTTGCATGGGAGCTCGGTGGTTAGCACTGTTGCCTCACAGCTGGAACGTCCTTGATTCAGTTGCAAGTCCCGTCTGTGTGGAGTTTACATGTTCACCCCGTGTTTGCGTGGGTTTCCTCTGGGTGCTCTGGTTTCCAAAGTCCAAAGACATGAAGTCAGGTGGACTGGAGACTCCAAATTGTCCATTCATGTGCATTATCATGAGTGTGAGTGATTGTCTGTCTATCTGTGTTAGCATGATGCTTTCCTGCCTTCCAGCCAATGCATGCTGGGATAGGCTCCAGCCCTCCATGACCCTGAATAAGGAATAAGCGGGTAAAACACAATGAATGGATCGATTACAAACTAGCCTCCCATAACTGACAATGGTGTGTATTGTGAGCTGCTTCCTGGGTGAAGACCAGCATACAGCAGCTTGATTGTGCCCAAAGTGTCCTCTGCCAGAAGATCATTGTTGCCACTATTCATACAGCTATAGCTATATATAGCACTGCAGCTAACAAAACAAACCTGAGAGGTATAAGACAAACACAGAAATCGTAAAAAAAAATCAAATGTTTTTCATAAAATTTCAAGAAATGATGAGAAGGGATCATGTTTGACGATTGCCTGTAAACTCAAAGGTCTCAAGATCAGACCTAATCTGGGCAAAACATGTGCTCTGTAATCAAACCAAATCATCGTTGCTGCCTAACAGTAACATTTTCTAGCCAATACCTAACCCTCACCTCAACCAATCCCTTCCCTCGCCTCAACCAATCCCTTCCCTTACCTAACCTTCGACTGATGTCAAAGTGAGCTGCATTATTGAACCGCTGAAGATCAGTGTTAGCATCATATTAAGAACCTCTTCCAGCGCCTCCTCATGAGTGACTTCAACAAACCACTCATTTTAGGAATGTACATGTTATTCCACTGGACCACCAAGGACCATCCAATCAATATTTTTGTACATGAAAAACTCGACTCGAACTCGAAAATCAACTTTTCCAACTTCCAAATGATTTTCTATTGGAGTTGTAGATCAGTGTGATAGACTAGCGGCATGAAAAACTCATCTCATGTCTGTCTGTGCTAAACCATCCATAGCAATAACATATTTCAAAACTAGAGTCAATGGGTGACATTTATAAAGCAGAAAAAGCTGAAATAATACAAGAATGATGGCAGGAGGGCATATATCTTCTACAGCTTCTCTACCATCATATGAACAAAACATCCCAAACCGTTACATCGGTCTTTCAACAAATCTAACAGCACTTTTCAGATTTCTTGAACCTTCTTCACAAAGCTCTACACACAAGTCTCTTCATGAAGCACAGGTGAGCTCATGTTTTCATGTACTGTCATTCAATGCACAAAACCCCAGTTGTTGCGACTCACCACAATTAACACACAGTCCTCGAGGAGCAGAGCGAGCCAGGGCGGCCAGAGCAGCCATGGTACGCCATCGTTTGGGCCAATGTCAGTTTCCACCGTTCTGGTCCGTAACTGGTCCACTGTTTCTTCCACCCTACTCCCCATTCCTTAACAACCCCATTGAGGACCGACATACTGTATTGTCGCTGTTGGCTGAAAACTTTGTACTTCCAATATTGGTGATTTTCATGTTTTCACTTCATCAGAAGGATTACATGGTCCATGGGTTGAGATTCTCTGACCTCTTGGGCTTATGAAACTCTTTCAAAACTAAGGTTGTTTTTCTTGAAAAGTTCCTGAAAAGAATTTGAAGACACAAGCTTTTCACCCGACAGCAACATGTTATTTCAGTGGTCCATCGACAAGTCTCTCCCAAAGGTAGAAACAAGAGAGTCTCTAGTCTGTCATGTGATCAAACAACACTTTCTGGAGCTGTTTCACTGGCGTTGTGGAGAATATGACTGGGTCAAGAGCCATTTGACAAAAATGTGGCTTAAAACGTTAAAACTATAAAACCTAGTTTTTAAAAATCATTTTGATAGTACTTTTTGAGTAGTTGCATTTTTGCAGGTTTTTCTCCAAAGTCTTTCTCAGACTGACAATGTTTAATGTTCATAAAGGGTCACTTTACCCGGCACATGTGTTGGGTCTGTTATGTAACAAATTTGGCATCCAGGCACATGATAAGCCCCGGTCTGCGTCACTGGACTTAAATGACATTTGAAATATTTGACCAGGTGTGAGGGGGCTAAAAACGCTGAGTTGAGATAATTTTGCTGTAAGAGGACGTACACACTTCAAAAACATGCCACAGCGTTCTCCATAAATACTCTCATGCTCTCATGTGTCAGCCAGACATAAAACAGGGTAGGCAACGGGGCAAGTGGGGGCCGAGGGTGAGCACATGTAGATGAGGAGATGCCCATGTGGTGGTGTGTCAGGAAGAGGCACGAGGTTCAGCCAAGAGCGCCTGGCAGCACCAGCTCGTCGTCAGCCACGTGCTTGCTGGGGACAGAGGAACACATGCTCATGTCCCATGATGGTGGCCACCACCTGAACCACGCTTACTCCACTCTGGAAAAGATGGCTGAATGGATTGTTTCCATTCTGTGGCACGTTTCTCTTGAACCACGTCCCTTTTGCAAAAATCTTTTAGCAGATAAAATGAATAAATGTTTTTAACCATTGATTTTTTTCATCAAATTCTCAGTATTTACTCTTGTGCAGTCAGTGATAAGGAGGGACACGCAGCTCCAGAATCAACACTGGCTATTTCTGTAACCTCTGTCTTTGCGATGGTGGATTTTCACCCAACAGTCTTGAATAAAACAGCACTGAACACTCTGGGTTACAGAGTGGATAATCTGAAGAGCAGATGTTTGACGCAAATACAAGTTTCATCGCGTCAAAACACAATTTTTAACCACTGAGTGAAGCCATCATTATCACAGCCAGGCTGCCTTCCCTTTAAAACCTAATATTGCAATTCATCTTCATCCCAGTAAGTTGGCACACTCAATTCTTGTACCTCTACGGCTAGGATCAAAGGTTCACCCGTCACTGTGGCTGCGCAATAATCACATAGTGAAGTAGAGTGGCGTAGATCAATGCAGAAATTAGTGCCAATATTTCACTCTACTGAAACAGAGGCAACTACAGGCCATTTCCAAGTGTCCAATCCACCTGACTTGCATTTGTTTGGACTGTGGGAGGAAACCCACGTGAACAACCTTCTTGCTGTGAGGTGACAGTGCTAACCACTGAGCCATCATGCGGCACATTACAATAACAAAAATAAATGTATTGAGCAGTTAACAGTGTTACAAAGTGCTTTCCAAAATAAAATTGTAAGCAATAAATAAAAATGTGAACAATAAATAAAGCAGAAAAGAGAATATACTACAAAAGGGCAAATGCACATAGATTAGATTTGCACTTTACCATGTATGAGGACAGTAAGTAAACCACCCCAGAGCTTCAAATTGAGCTTTATAAGTAAGTAAGTTCGGCAATGTACCGGAGAACAGGACGTTACATGGCAGTAGTCAAGCACATGAGTCACCCATGTCTGTCATATGGAATTTATTTCAAAATTGAGGAAGAAGGAAGCCAAACAGCTGAATGCAACCTATGCAAAGTCAGTGTTGTGCTGTGTGGCAAGCAGCAACTCCAAATTCAATGCAACCAATTTGATAAAACAGTTAAAGATGCACCACAATAAAGAATATAACAAGCTCACACAGGCCGAGCGCACCTCAGCAACAAACACTACCGAAAGCATTTTGAAAAGCGTGAGAAACCACCACGAGGACGCAACAAGGCAACGATGATAACGATGATTGCATTGCAGAAATGTATTGCATTGGATGATCCACTGATAATGTAATAGTGTAATGTAGGGTATCGACACCTACTGGAAGTCCTATACAGCCTCGCCACAGTTTGCCAAGCCGACATTATCTATCCAGAGCAGCGATCCTCCAGCTGTACAAACAGCAGTCTGAAAAGTGCAGATTGCTTGACAGTGTTCTTACACCTTTTTTCCTACTCAAATTCCACGATTTTTCCAAGATTATTCCATGACACATAGCAATATTTCCATGACCAAGGTCCCAGGTCTTAATCTCTGGCTGGCTACAACTATCTCTTAGGTGTGACCGTGAAAAGGAATCAGTGAACAGACGATTCAGCGGCGTGGAATATGAACCACTGCTGCAACTCATGTGAATGTAACTTAAGACTTTTCTTTATGTGTGTGTGTGTGTGTGTGTGTGTGTGCGTGTGTGTGTGTGTGCGCGCGCAAATTTGGATCACCATCAATGTCAATGTGGTGCTGTTGGCCAGTTTCAGATTGCTCCTCAATAATCACATCACACATCATCACCAAAGGTCCTCTCTGTGCGTCATTGCTGCACTGCATCTAGCAAGGTACACATCGTTTTGATGCTGCTGTCAGTGTCGTTTTCCCAGCAGCCTTTTCAGCACAGTGATGGCTGGGATAACATCTGCTGCTGACGAAGCTGATGAGCTAACGTCTCATGTCAGTTCTTCAAATGGGGCTAATGGGGTTTTCTCCACCAGATCCCACTGGTTAGCGCTTAGAGAAGCTGGGAGTAATTCTGTAATTTGCACTGTTCAGCAGGTGGACACATCCTATTGTAGCCCCTCAGCTGGTCGTTTCAACTCAGCTCATATGTATCAGTCGGGAGTAGGCTTACGGCGAATGTTTGAAATGCCTGGTCATTCTGCAGATGGCTACACACTACCTTGAGAGAATCCTCAAGGCTTGTGCTGCACAACAGGCTAGGCATCCCAGCATCCTGCATTGCCTGCATTGCCGTTTCTCACGTAATCTCACAACATCACATGTACTGCTGCTTTTGGTATATTAGCATCTCTTCAAATGCTGCAGCAATGGCCTTGGCTGTAAGGGAGCCCCCGGATTTTTTGCTTGCAGCGCAGCATGATCAAGTTTAAAATCAGGATCAGTCCATTGTGCTGTTAGGCTGAGCTCAGACATTATGCAGACTTCAAAGCTCCAGATATCTGTTGAGAAGCTAATGGCTGACACGTCCTCCAGCAAGATGTGAATATGTTGAGACAGTGCTGTACTGTGGCTCGAGATGAAGCAGGAGAGCAGAGTCCCAGATTTAACACCACTGAAAATAGATGGTCGTGTATCACAGTGAATTCTGCTATTTTTGCACCAGGGATCTGCACAGATCGTTCTGGCATTTGCTGCTTTGCTTGGTTAGTGCTAGCCTGGCTAGCTAGCTGCTGCTGCTTTGCTGTTGTGAACTCCTCATATTCTTTGGGGTGACATGACTTCAGGTGTTTTATTTTGTTGTGTTGAGGTTTTTCTTATTTGACCACCAGAGACAACTTAACTTGGCACAGCTGCCAGTTTCCAATTTTTTTGTACTGGCAGCTGTTCTGTGTAGCGGTGTAACTAGTCTGACCTACAGGAAATGGGCAAAACTTTGAAGAATTGAATCTTGCAAACAAACAAACAAACAAACAAGCGTAGAGTGACTCGTTAACCACGTTCATTCACCAACAACCCCCTCCCGACACAGTTTTGGAAGGGCACAGTCACTACATCTTGAGTTAAGCCCCACCTTGAACGACTGGTTGGTTTTCAGAAACACTAACAGTCCAGGACATTTTTCCCGCCATGCCAGAATGATCGAATTCTCTACCAGATCTAAAATGAAGTGTGGAGAAACTACAGAGGAATTAACAGTAACGTTTTGTTGCAGTCATACTGAACTGCTCGTGTCTGTGATGGTTAGCTTTAGGCGCCGGCTGATGTTTGTTTGATTAGTTTATCTCTCACGAGCTTGAACCTGTGGTCGTAAGCCCTACTGGGTTAAAAAAAAAAAAAAAAAAAGTACGGCCTAAAGTAAATGTCATTGTTTTTATCCAATTCATCTTCATCTTAAACCAAACTGAATTAAAGGCGCACTGTAATTTAAAGACATCGACTCAGCAGAAAGACACAGAGAGGAGAAAAGTTCATGGCCCATTTTTCCACCCTATCAGGTTAATTGACTGGATATTGGTCTAAATCTACAGCCAGCCGCATGAACACACAAAAGTAACCAAGCAAATAGCAGCTGACTTGAAAATGGGTTTCACTGGAACAATGGCAACTATCAAAACTCTAACCGGTCCTTTTATATAATATATATATATATATAAGTGGGAAATTTCGAACCTTTTTAGTTTTAGGCCCGAAATAGAGTAATTTTACATTTTGCACCATTTGATAGAAACAAATAGACAAATAGAAATGTTTGCTTATCATTATCATCCATATGATGGAATATCCTTGGAGAACACAACTGTTATTAGATTGTTTCTTCCTCATTCAGGAGCTAAAATGCAACCAAAATGTGGGAATTTTTACTGTCTCTTGATCAGTGAAAAAACAACATGGAAGGAGCACACAACATGATGAATCAAGAAATCAAAGACGCTAAAACAATGCCCTGCCATATGAGGATTTCCTTGACTTTCATTAACTACATGTTGACAAGCTCAGAGCATTTCCGTAACAACTAGCACCGTCTGTTTTATCCTGCTGGTTCAGCTTCAAAAGCAAAACAAACCAAAAGTGGAAAATAGATTTCACGTTTCAAAATGAATTTCCAATACAGTTTATATAACTCCAATAACATATAGATATAGTCCATCTAAAACAGCCACAACAGTGATCCGTTTATGTCTGAACGTGTATTCCATCATCAAATACTTTTCTAGTCAGTGTTGTATATGGTAGCATACGTGTTTACAGAGGAAACAGATCTCAGAGAGGGAAGGGTGACTGGGACCGGCCTATACTTGCCTCTATTGTATATATAATATATTACCAGTTAGTATCGGCCATTCAAAGACGCACCGTGTATTTCACTTCAACTGGATGAATAAAATGGACTAAGGAATAAATAAAACAAACAAATTGTCACGTAAAATGGAAACGTTCACACCAGCCCTTTAAAAACAACACTTATGTGCTGATATCTAGTATATATAATATATATAAGTCTGCTTTAAAATTATTTTTGGACATTTTTATCCAAACACCCTCACATTAACATGAGTGCACACATTTGGAATCAAACCCGTGGCAGTCATAGTATCGTGCTCTACCCACTGAGCTACTGAGGACCAGAACATGTTAAACTGCACTCTGCAGAGCCTGGGCAAGTCAATTACAAGGCAAGTCGAGTTAATTCAACGTTTCTGACGAGATAATGACTGAAGTTGTTGGGAGAACATGTAACATTACTGGTAAAAGAAGAGGAAGAGCTCCTTGAATTCACCTATATCCACAATAATGATGATACAATGACCAGAAATATAAGTGTTTTGGTTGAATGTGGTGAAAATGGTGTTACTCCTATAAAGGCCTACAGCTGAAACACTGGTCTGTCTATTAAGACGACAGTACATTCCCAGTTCACGTCATTAACAGTGTGATATATTGGATTTTTGTCAACTAACAAGCCAAACCAGCTATTTGGAGACGTCAACAAAGGAAGGTGACTTTCTAACAACTTCAACATAAATAGACTCTGGCACATGTTCCGCTCAGGTTCAAGCTCATAGCGTATGAGGAGCCCAATGACAAAGATAATAATAACCTCGGTGGTGTGTGGCTCTTAACACCGGGCCGACTCAAACACACATATTCCCAGGTCTCTTCAGTCTGATAGAACAGCGCAGCTGGCTGCTTCCCACACGGCTAAAACATAAGCCACGCTGTCCAGCCGATACGCTGATCTGTGGCCAGGCTGGGGTCACTGACCGCTAGCCCTGCTTATCTGGCCGTTCTCCACCCTGGTGAACCCAGCATGCTTCCCCATGTAGGGTGTTGCTGCTCAGATAGAGGCCAAAGTCAAAACCAGACCCCCCTCGCCCACAACTCCTGGAATAGAGGCCTTCTAACTACTCCACACTCCTAGCATGGCCACATACTGTTAAGTGATGGAAAGATTTCAATTCATAATATGCTATAAAACTTCATTTATCCAGGAAGGTTTTGCCGCCTGTGCAGGCTCCACCATGCTTCACATTTATACAGGTACACACATTCACGCCCGGCGGATACCCAGCACAGTCTGCTACTGTAGAAACAAAAATGAGCATTGGTATTGTTTCAGTGGCATCGTGCCAAGTTCAGTTAGGTCTATCAAAGCTCCTTATCCAGCACATTCACTGTCTTACACACACACACACACACACACACACATACACACACAACAAGGTTATAACAGAGCATGAACATGTATCTCTCCATGGAGGAATTATATTGGTTTCAGCCTCCAACCACACAACGCTTCTGACTCCAACTACAGAGACCGCTGCATTTCTCTTTTTTTTTTCACAAAGCCCATTCTTAGCAGACACACAATTATATAATGCAATATTATACACGATAGGCCATTTACCATTTACCATTTAGGCTTAAACTAGCGAAGCGTCACGACAATATGGTCCGGGAAAGTGACCATGTCACTCCAGTGTTGAGAACAAAACCGCACAGGGCTTTAAATGGTGGTGAGGCTGCTGGTGTGGGAATTACGCACGTCTTCCTTTTTATTTACCATGATTTATTTTATTTACCGTATTGCTGACTGGTAGCAACTTATAAGTACAGAAGCCCTGACTAAACTGTTGGCTCTGGATGGACGTTATTATAGTTTGGACTGTAGGAGGAAAAGGAAAAACATTAACATTTCGTTCACTCGATGCCATGTGGCGTTGACAGTCTTCATTTACAAATATCTTTCACAGATGTGGAACTCTTATTCTGAAAAACGCCAGCAACGTCGCCTATGTAGCTATACCAGACCACACAGGTCAGAGCCAGCCCGACTAACTCACTCATTTTGTCGCTTTTAATATTTGCGCCTCATTTAACCAACAAATCTGCTTCCGGTTGGCCTATGCATTTAAGCCTATATATGGTGGATTGTCATGTAATGCAGTTCATCCAACTGTTGGTCTAAACTGTTGCGCAGCGACTTCGCCTGGGCTGATAGAAAAATCCATGTAAAAAATAAAAATCTATTTTTTTAAAAGCAGATCAGTGCGAGATGAACCACAATGAGACACGAACCGGACCAGAGGTGAACAATTACGAAAACATCTGACAAGTGACTCCCAGGAGGCACATGGTGGGGACATCTGGGCTTGGCGCTAACTGTGGGGGGGCGAGCACGCTGTTCTTCCTGCATTGATCACCCCCCGAAAGAAACAATTGGCATTCAATTGAAAATATAAAGAAATTCATTCAAATGAAAGATCACTTTTCCCTACTTTTCCCCCTCACTACTATATCCTATCCTTGCGTGTTTGAAAACGCGCACTGGTCCTGGAGTTACAGTGTATTCATGAGCCTCGGTCCCTTGTAAATTACTTCGGATTAAACCTATTAAATACAAAAAAAACATGGCAAACTCAAAACATATCAATTTGTAGTTAAGTCCGGCCCGTTTTCCCGTCAGAACAAAAACAATACAGGTTTATTCTTACCAAAGGCTCTTGTGACTCGCAGGTTTCAGGTTAATTCCACTGATCAGTGGGAATAACGTGATATTAACGCAGGTTCTTCCCCGGTCACGACCTCCGTTAGTGCTTTGTCGTCTTTACTGAGACTTGTAGCTAAATCATTGGGTATCTGCCTCCACTCAAACCGTCGCTCTCCAAGCCGCAGAAAAAAATGCGGTTTGAGAAATGGTCGGCATTTGTAAAGGACCCGGGGCTGAGTAGTGGGGGTCGCTTTGAGCCCGCCTCCTCTCCGAGCCCACTGGTTTATTTGTTAGTGCTTCCTCACTTTGTCTTGACGCTCGCGCTGAAGAGAAATAAAAGCTCGAGGGAGACAGGTCGGTCAATCCAGCGGCGCGCTCCTTATTTCAGTATGAAATGCCATTCAGATTGGCAATGATTTACGCACGAGTCTTATTATATGATACTCATAGGAGGCGAGGATACCACC